>SDVV010009032.1:0-16911 GCA_016164225.1 Gammarus roeselii
GTATATGTATGTATATCAAGGTTAACGTGACCGAGTGATCTTGGGTGTACGACTTCAGTGCCTATTTCTGGTGCTCTATGTCGCGAGTCGTCGAGCCTCGCCACTCACTTTCACTAGCTCTCTTCTTCCACCCACTATTTTGTTCCCCTTCCACCTATGGTCCACTCTTAATCTTCCTCACATCAGTAAATGGTCAGATACTCCTCCATTCTCCCCCGTCACACACGCACATCCAAAAGCCTCCCAACCACTCTCCTCGAAATCAGAGCTAAATCCATCAGTGTTCTCTCCACCTCTGCATTCTGGGCAATCCTCACCAATATATACTTGTGGATATCTCTCTTCTTGAACAGGCTGTTTCCGACGACCAGCTCCAGTCCACTGTCATTATTACCAGGAACTCCCTCTCAATCACATTATTAACTACTGCATCTCCAACTCTCGCATTAAGGTCACCCGGTACAACCACATAGAATTGACTTTCTAAACTCCTAATACACTCCCTCAGGTCGGTTCAAAATTTCTCTCCTCCTGCTACTAGGTCCGTACGCACTCACAAATGCCAATTTTTCTACGCCTAACTTTATTGTCACCCACATCAGTTATCAAGACTCCTCTATCCACTCAATAACGCTACTAGCCAGTCGCTCACTCAATAACGCAATAACAACACCACAATATCTCTTGCTCAACCTTCATCCGCGACTGACATCCTTCCACTTACCACTCCAAACTCACACTCGCCCTTACCCTCTAATTTAGTCTCACTTAGCGCGAATACATCTAACTTCCTACTCACAAACATCTCACCAATTTCTCATTTTATTTAAGATGTCATACTCCTAAATAGAACGATAGCACTAAAATATTGTACATAATTAGTAACAAAATGCGCAACCCATTCGATTCACATAACTAATAGTCTGCTGCTAAAAAAATATAATTCCTGACGCTTGAATGTGCAGTGGACATAACGCTGTTCAAAATACATCTCGAAATGGTTCGCACCAGATTAGGGCAAGTGGGGCAAGTATGTTTATAAGGACAGCATCAAGAATTTAAATTATTTCAGTTTGTAAGCCGTTTCAACAGAGACATGTTGAAGCAATTCTGCGTTCTAGAAAGCCCTAAATTAGTTCTACCATCAAAATTAAGCTGATGCAATAATGGAAGAAGGCATCCTATGGTTTGAGGATTGCAGATGCAAATCAATGTCAGCTAACAGAATATTACAATCAAGGGGAGCCCATCACACTTAGGTGTTGAAGGTATGTTAACTAAAGCTGAGGCTGTCAATCGTTTGCAGACTAGCCATTTATAGCTGCTCTTCGTGCTCAGGCAAATGGGAGGCTTTCATCTTAGCTTCGTTTCTGAGGTTGCCCTCTAATTTGCAGTCTCTGCATTGTTTAACGTTTATGTAATTGAAGAGTTGAGGCGTTATTTCTCGCTAAACTACCGGTCGTGCAGGAGCTGCTAGCGGTCGTGCAGGACTTGCTAGCGGTCGTGCAGGACTTGCTAGCGGTCGTGCAGGACTTGCTAGCGGTCGTGCAGGACTTGCTAGCGGTCGTGCAGGACTTGCTAGCGGTGGTGCAGGACTTGCCTGCGGTCGTACAGTACGTGCTAGCCGTCGTGCAGGACTCGCTAGTGGCCGTGCAGGACTTGCTAGTGGCCGTGCACGACTTGCTAGTAGCCGTGCACGACTTGCTAGCGGCCGTGCAAGACTTGCTAGCGGCCGTGCAAGACTTGCTAGCGGCCGTGCAAGACTTCTAGGTGGTGATACAGGACTCATTTGCGATAGTCCAGTACTTGAATCGGTTGTGCAGGACTTGCTTGCGGTCGTGCAGGGCGGCTTGTTTTTCTTTCGTGCAGGACTTACTAGCGGGCGTGCAGGACATTTTTGCGGTCGTGCATCACTTGCTATCGGTCGTGTAGGTAGTACTGAACTCGGCACTGATTATTTAATAATACTTTTATGAGGTAAATGCGAATTAATAACATTCAAGTTACAGTTTTGTGATGATTATTACACAATATAATAAAATAATTTTCTTCATTGTTGATACATAAAAATACGTCAATTGAAAGAGTTGTGTTGAGAGCTGGTCGATCTATTCACATCCGTGAAATACCTTTAATCACAACTTATACGTTTCGGTAGGGTAAATTGGAAGGCCCGTAACTTATCATATTAGTTGTATCCATTGACTGAGTTACTGCGTTGCTTCGAATCCAGAGTTTCCTGTCAATATGTTGCCACCACTCCGTCTGCTAACGCTTTGGCAATGATCGATAGCCTCAGGTTGGCCCAGCACTTTGGACACGGGAGGCGGGGGTTCATGCTGGTCGCTGTTCTGGAATTGGTCTGCCCGAGCCATGCTGTGATAAAACAGCCCATAGAGGTATAATCGGGAGGAGAGAGAATTGGCTCATTTCATTGAAGCTAGTTTTGGTGCTCGGTAGCTCGTGCTCTGGCCGTCTTAGTCGCATGTCAAACAGGGTGCGGGAAGGTTGTGACACCTGCTGCTCTAAGTGCCCAGCATCTGCGCCGGCAAAGCTATTGAAAGGCTAGAAAAATTTGTAGAGTAGGCAGCCATTTCTTACTCGCGCAAACGTTATTGATATTTTAACATTGCGCCACATTTTATGCAGCGCAGCGTCGTCTCATGAGCACAACCTACACAACCTCCACGTCCGACGGTTGCACTAACACTGACTCCTAGTCTGCCGAGCACCACAACTGGCTTCCTTCGAATACACACACAACGCAGCCAATGCTCCCTCCTCCTATTATACCTCCATGAAACAGCCATCAAACGGCAGTGGGACAACCGTTGTTCTTGCTGGGACCAACTGACCTCCATGTGGATAGACTCCACATGCCGCGCTGTGAGGTAACCACTTTTCACAAGGACACTTGACAGTCACAGCAATGTCCATCTGCCTTCTAATTACAATCAGTTGCAGTCTAACAGATATTGAAGAACTTGACCGTAGTTACGTCCGGCGTATCGGCTCTACTTAGGTAACGTGTATGCTTTTAATAAACATGACTGTAGATACGAATAGCATGTGAGTTGTTTATTAACTATAGATCGTAGATACGAAACGATTGGGCTGTATATTAACAGAACCGTAGATAATCATAGCGTGTAGACTGTATTTAACTGAAACTTAGATACGAAGAGCTTGCCGCCTGTGCAATACCTGGACCGAAGATGATTATAGCATGCGGCCTGAATTTTAACTGGATTGAAGATACGTGCAGCGTGTGGGCATCAGTAGAAACGCTGTACGTTTCTTCTGAACCATAGATACGTTTAACGTGCGGAATGTATATCAACTAGACCATAGTTATTTACAGCGTGCCCTAATATATTCACAGGACCTTCGATGCGGATAACGTATGGGCTGTACATTAGGTTACCTGAGCCGTATATATGTATAGAGTACGGCCTGTATGTTAACTGCATGGAGGTGTGCCATGCAGCCTGTATATAAACCGAAACCTTAGGAATAGCCAAATTAAAATAAAACTTTTATTGTAACTCTCTGTCGGTATCGGTTGAGGTGAAAAATAGCGTCGGGGTACCACGATTTAAAATACCACCGGTATCTGCATCTATTCAATAGCCGTAGCGGTAGCAGCATTTATTGTACCACCGGTAGCTGCATCGGTTCGTTGCTGTCATTTAATATTTTTAAACTCAAAAAATCATGGTTTGAACAAGTTTTATTCAATCTAAATTCTTTAATACTAATTATTTTGAGGGCTAAGAACAGATAACAATGAGCGCACAATGAATGAAGGCACAGCGTACTGTTCTCCTATCGTGCACGATGCATGAAGGCACAGCGTACTGTTCTCCTATCGAGCACGATGCATGAAGGCACAGCATGCTGTTATCCTATCCTGCACGATCGATGTATGGAGGTACAGCGTGCTGTTCTCTATCGTGTTTTGTGTCAAAAATTCATATGTTTAAAAAAAATTAACAAGTCTGAACTTGTTCTGGGAATTTATCGGTCCTTGCATAGAAACGTACGGAAGAAACATATTCTTCATAAAGACATGTGTTGTGCAAGCACATTTACTAAGTGAAATACTGGGGGTAATCCTACAATTGTCGGACGTCATATGCCGTCGGGCGAGAGGACATAAAACAAGCGCAATACTCAAGTCATCTGTCGCCCGGCCAGAGGATAAGGATTACTAGATCATTCATCGCATCTATGTTTTAGGGTATATAAAAGACTTGAGTAAGTTTGGTGATCTATTGAATGCTAAACTTCATGCAAGTAATTTGTGTGCCAATATATTATATTTCTAACGAGCAATGTTAAAATCGACTTTAATAACAGACCTTCAAAGCCGGTGCGCCGCTCAGTTACTTGGACGAATGCATCCTAGTGAAGAATATTCGTTAAGAATCACGGCGATGATGATAATTCTAGTGTTGAGAGAGGTCGTGGTTTCCTCAACTGACACTGGCGGGCCTATAACATTTAACACACACCAAATAATGACAATGCGACGAGTCGTTGTTAAAGCATTCAATGGTACAATAATGATCAAAATGAAGCAAGTTTAACAAAGCTTTTCTACAAATACATTCAAGTTACACATCAAAAAACAGACGTCTAATGGAAATAAAATATAAGACCTAAATTGATATGTTGAGTAAGTTACAGGGTTGCCGAGATACCTTCAACGTATAAAAAATATAAATGATGGAGAGGATGAGTGCATATCCAGGAACATACCCGAGCAAAATATCTACACACATACAATAAGCCCACGGCATGGAACTGTAGATAAGAGTGAATCCTTATGTCTATTAATATTGGGATCTTCCTGCACCAGCAGAATTCTGTCCGACCTCACATTCATTAAAGATTATTTGTTTCCTTCACTATAACACATGGTGGTCACGAAGGAACTATTGAAGGTAATAATTCGCTGCTGGAGGCAATAAGCACTTTTCTAGCTCGTACCTGAAGACTGTCAACATCAAATGCTTCAATTACAAAGCAATCACTAGTTCTTCTAGGAACACCAATCAACCTCCCGAAAATGTCGATATAGGCTTCTCTCGGTTTACTCTTAGTAACTCTTGTAAATTTACAAAACAGTGAGTAAGATAGGGCAGCGATAGGTTTAAGGAACTGCACTTCAATGTAATATACGGAGCTCAGATATTCGCAAAAGATGGTCACCAGCCGCATTCAATTACGAAGATGCACGCATGGAAATATCAGCATTATCACATCGGTACTTTGTTACGGAATGATAACAGTAGGGAAGCTGTCCACATAATCCAACTGAGTCCCATTTCCTTCTGCACTAGAACCTCGGCACGGTGCCCGGGCGTATTAGCTTGAAACATAATTGATAGTATTGCGCTCAATATTTGGCGCTGCAGCCACGGCCTGGCCAATATTTAGCATTATTTGAAGAGCATCCACATGATGGACCATTGATACCATATCGTCAGCATAACTGATTCCGTAATTACAACAGTCGCCAGTGTGACACCCAACATGGATAAGAGATGGCCAATGGCGTGGGCTGTCAACATATTGTGGGTGCCTGCACTTCCTGACCCGGCGACCGCAATACCTCTCGAAGTCAGGATGGTCACAGAGGCGGCAGGTCGTCCAGGCCAGTATAGGCTCGTTGGGTCTACCGGGGAACAGGACCACACAAGAAACTCCACAACGCCACACACCAGGTTTCGATAAAATAAAATAGGTTAAAAACTTGTCTAATCTTTACCAATTTATATTCAATAAGAATCCCAGTTACGCTAAACCACTTCAGGTTTACATTTCACCGCGCTAGTGACACACACAATGTCCAGTCACTGGAGGAACTGCGACAATATATCACAAAAGACGATTGTGAACAACTGGCGATACTTGAAGGCACATAAGAGTAAATAAGGAGCGAGGAAAGGAGCCGACAGAGGAATGGGCTGACCTCTTTTGGCGACTGCTCTAAATCAACTGCCGGTTCGCCCACTAGTACATCCATGTTTAGTACACTGGCCATGCCCCTACCATCATGAAAATCGAATAAATAATTAATATAATACATATTACCGAAAATAAGTGAAATAAACAATGATATTAAGAAATCCTAAAGTGCAATAATAATACTAAGAAATAATAATTATTGGGGCTCTAATTAGGGAAATCACTGAAGTTGCTGAAAGGTTACTGGAACCCCTCCCATGTTGGACAAGGATCCCAACATAGTGGGGAGAAAATCATCACTCTGGTTTTCCTCCAGCCTCATAACAATTCAACATGAACTCCAGAAGTGCCTAAACCTAGTCGGGAACTGGGCGTCCCTAAACGGATTCCGATTCTCGCCCTCTAAAACTTGTGCCCGGCTTACACCTGGAACCAGCCCTAACGCTGCACAACGCCCCTCTAGTATACGAAGAAACGATAAAATTTCTGGGTCTTGTGTGGGACCCTAAACTCACGTGGCGACCCCACATTGCAGCCCTTGCGACTCGATGCAAAAGGTCGACGGGACTTATCCAATCGGTAACATCCCTGAAGTTCGGTGCCGACATGGACACCGGAATGACTCTGTTCAGAGCAATAATACGATCGCGCATGGACTACGGAGCAGTTGTCTACAGATCTGCAGCCAGAACTACTCTAGACCATCACAAACAATGCTTTGCTTATCACAACCGGCGCGTTCCGCTCCACTCTAATTGAATCACTTAGCGTGCTCGCTAACGAACTTCCACTTCCGCTCGGGCGAGACAAACTTTCACTACAGTACTATTTTAAGACTAGAAGTCTTATCAACAACCCAGCAATCAACCACATCACCAACATATCCGATAAGCGCCTTTTTGCGGCTACGAAGAATATATGCCCACCGTTTTCCCTACGTGTGGAAAACCTGCTGACCTCGCTAAATATCAATCGTAAAGCTATTAAGCCTCCATTTTCGTACCGAATCCTTCATATTAACACACCAACATGGATGATCAACCCACCACCGGTCAACTTAGACCTGCAAATCTACCCTAGAGCAACTACTCCAACCAACTCGTACCGGCAGCAATTCCGAAGACTACTCGAGGAAGAATATTTAGAGCACCGCCACTTGTACACCGACGGCTCCGAAACCGCGGACGGAGTGGGAGCCGTCGCTGTGTGCGGGGACACCCCACTCTCGGCCACCCTCCCACAACAGGCTCAGTGTTCTCTGCGGAGCTTCGCGCACTCGAACTAGCCGTCTCTATCGCATAAACACATTGATTCTCAGACAGTCTGAGTGTCCTCACCCAGCTTAAAACACTGCACTATGAACATCCAGTTCTACGTAAAATGCAGCACGATCTCTTTGTGTTGACCGAGACGGGTCAGGCAGTAGAATTCCGCTGGAACCCCGGGCACGCGGGAATAAGAGGAAACAAACTTGCGGACTCGCTTGTTAAACTGGCATCAACTCACCAAGAACAATTTTTTGCAATTCATTACCGGGACTGGTTCCCTATCATCAACTCCCATATAACATCCCGATGGGATGAAATGTGGCAACAGAGTGGACAAGAAATGCTTACAGTCAAACCCTCAGTCGGAGAATGGGAAACCAAGTTTACCAACAGAAAAGACCAAGTGTTCATCAAACGCTTGTGCACGAGACACACGTGGATAACTCACAACCACTTGACCAAGCGCGCCACCTTGCCCCTGTTGCCACTAAGTGGTTATCAGCGTGAAACACTTACTGATAGATTGCAACGCACTCGCGGCAGCCCAACGAGCGTTCCTAGATTCCCCGTGCAACCTACAAATCCTACTCACGGATCCAACCTACCGTAAAAAGCTTATCGCTTTCAATAAACACACCGGACTAGACGAAGCTGTCTGAACCTCTAACACCTGTGCAAATGAGGTGGTCTCATCACCCATTACGCACAGAAATAACAACACATTTTTCGAAGATATGCATTAACTCTTTACTCTCTCGTACGCGCTAGTGCGCGAATATGCCACAATTGTAATTTATACCAACTTCATCTTGACATGACTAATATTTTCGCACGCGAGGCCTTGCGAACTTACCTGAATCAACGACGGTCCCGCCCTACGGGGAGCCTATTATGATTCACTTTGAGGCCCTGGTGGAAATAGGCCCACATCTAATCAGAATCAAATCTGGTTTTCCTGACCAGATACCACGGAGGGAGGAGCCGGTTAGTTAGTTGAGGTGAATATTGAGAATTTAGTATAAAAAAAGCACGGCCTCAGCAACCATAATTCCTCCTCCACCAAACCTAAGGTTTCCACATAATTAAGGACAGCAAGGCTGGCGAGGGATTCTAACAAAAAAATAACGTCTACCCTAACAACGCACAGGAAAAATAAATTAACGAAACTATTGTGTCTAGCATTCGAAATAAAAGTGATGCTAATCTTCCTAATCGGTGCAACGGCAACAAGGGCCCTTATGCAATAAAAAACTCACAGTAATACCCGATTTCTTGTCACGAACGCGAAGAAAATGATTACAAAAACTTCAACGAAAAATATCTAAAACTGTAATAAAACTAGTGACCTCGTAAAACTGTAATCGAGTGCTAAGTAAAAAAAATAAAGATTAAAAAATAATTCAACTATTGCACAAAACTTCGGACCGTAAACTCTAAAATTTCAGTTGCTATGAATGAAATATTGCATAGGAATAAGTAGCTTTTGGACGGGAAACTAAATTTATTGCACTCAGCGATAGTGGACCAAATTAGAACATTTGATTAGATTCGTTAAAAAAAAGTGAAATCTTACGCACTACTCCATAAACTCTGAATCCATCCAACCATAGACTGTTGAAGATATGCAAATAATATAATCAGATTCATATACAATACTATAATAAATTTAAAACTCCTAGAAGACTTATATATATACAAACAAAACTCTTGAAAATAAACTCTAAAAATTTACACGAACTTACAATATACAAAATAATACAAAACCCCCTTCCCAGCAGCAAAAATATTGCATCTAACTCTTCCATGCTTCCGACGCTATCAACGCTCTTCCCCTTCCAAGGTCCAGGTCACCACTCTCCAACAATCAACTAAACTAGTCCATCTAGGGGCTCCCCAGTAACAGATGCAGCAGCCGCTCAGATTGTTTTTCAGATGGCTTCTCTCTGGAGAATACTGCGGGGGCCACCTCGACAAATCGTGACGGTGGGGCAAGCCGAGAACCGCCGGAGCGAGAAAGGGCAGACAGGTGCTGCGGGGACTTATGTGCACACGCAGTCAGTCGTGGGTGGCCAACCCCTCCATTCACAAAGCAGGCGCTCCATTCTTCTTGCTGGAAAGAAAGGTTTCTGTTAGATTCACAATATATATACATAATATACAGGTGCACCTTTAAATTATATACATATATCTACACACAAGAAGATCTGAAAATTTATAAAGCCATAAAATGTGGAAGTGATCGCTCAAAACGAGCTAAACTAGTGCAACTGGCAATTTTAATAAAAACTTCAGAAAGACTCGAGTAGCGCACAAACAATATGCAGAACGGAAAAATTAGTTAATTGCTTCCTCCCTACAACTTTCCAAGAAGTCCTCTAGAAGCTATAGAGATTGCTGTCATAAATATGGGGCACATTACCCGGTTTTCAACAGAAGCCCCTCTACATGAGTAAGTAGGGCGGGGATTCTGACTACCCTCCTGGTAAAAAAATGTGAACCAAGCTTCCCTCCGCGCCAAAATCTCCTAATTCAGTCTTTCAAAAAAATCTAAATAAAAATGAAGCTTGGTTCATGGTTATAGCTTGTTGCATTGAACGCTTAAAACTATAATGAGTCTGAACTCTCCCCGAAGGAAAAGCGAGTCGGCGAGCCAGCAGTGGCTGGGGACACCTCTGTCTGGCACCAACAGTCGGTTATGCAAGGGCTGCTCAACGATTCCACCACCGCCGGTGGGCTATCACCCAACGATGGCAAGCCACAAATCATGTGATCACTCATGGTGAGCCAGTAAAAATCTTTACCGCTAGATGTTTCTTTGCTGCTAGGCTCAGAGGTCGTGCTCCTAGGCTGAAGTCACTCGCTGTTCTCTAGGTAGGCCGGTTCGTTACTTGCCGCGTTCCTAATAAGCTCATCCAATTCATCGTCTGAACCATCACTGCTTGAGTCCAGCACAGTTCGATTCAGCTTAGCTCGAAGGTTTCGTAATGGAGTTGAGGCAAAACCTCCTGCTCTTGGTTGAACCCCACGAAGTCTCTCCCGACCGGCTGCTGAGCTGCGATAGACTGCTGGTCGTCAATAGACCGGAATTGCAGTCTCTTGGACATAGCCCGCGTTGTTAAGGCCGGTAGTGGCTGGGATAGGCGTCTTGGGTTCTTCGGTATAGCACCTGTTCTTAGTTGTAGTCCGCTTGCCGAAGGCACTGCATCATTAACTTCAGCACGCTCCTGGTCGTTTTCAATTTCTTCAGCAGCTGCGATCTAAGCCTGCTGTGCTGCCGCTTGAAGCCATCCCGGAAGACACGTCTGGAGGCCACTCGCCAGAGCACGCATTCAGGCCGGGTGAGTGTTATCAAGTCCAGCCGCCGGAGCTGGTGCAACAGCCGGAACAGGTGAGCGTTCGGCTATAGGTGCGCTGTTTCCACTCATTCCAACAGCCGGGACATCATTGAGATCTACCTGTCGCCAAGGTCCGTGCCAGGCCTTCAGCTGCTCGTAATGGGCCCGTCGTGACCCTCTTTGCTCGTCCAAAATCTCATAAACGATACCTTGGCTGTAAACTTTCACTACTTTGTGAGGTGGGAGTAGCGAGGGGCAAGCTTGTTCTGCGTCTGGTAAGCTGGCAGCCTCCATGCAACCAGGTCTCCCAGAGTGAACGGACGAAAACGTGAGGTTTCCTTCTTCCATCGTTGCCTTGACGGCAAAGGTAATCTCGCTGTTCCTCTAGGGAAAAAGTTAACCGGTGCCTTCCCCGTGGTACGGTGCTTAGCGTGGTTGATGGTGATCAGCACGCGTGTGAGCTTCTCTGGCCAAGTAGTTCCACGCTCTCGGCACGCTGTTGCCAGCCCGACAAGTAAGGTCCGGCTTACTCGCTCTACCCGGCCGTTGGTGTGGCCCAGGCAAGGCACGGACGTATGGTGTTGAATGCTGTTCCTAGCGACCAAATTGCTGAAAACTTCACCTGTAACTTCATTCCGATTGTCCGTCAGCACAGACACGGGCACCCTCGGCAGAGCAGGAAAAATACTCTCAACAGCGCAGGCCACAGTTCGTGCGGGCTTGTCGCCAAAGGAACCGCGTGCACGAAGCGGGACGCCATATCAATCCCAATCATGAGGTAATTCAAACCGTAGGCGGCCTGATCCACTTGCAGAACGTCCAGAGCGTACTGATACAACGGGCTAGTTGCACTCTTCTCTATCAATGGCTGTCCCCCGCGAGAATAAATCTTGAAACGTTGGCAAATGCCACATTCTTTCACCAATTTGGCTACTGTTGGGTAAAAGTGAGGGTGGGAATAATAACATTTGAATGCATAAAATAATATACCTCGACCCATATGGCCGGCAGTCGCGTGCATACGTTTTAACACTGGCCTAAGCCTCGCTGTTGGGATGATAGGTTTAGCTCCCTGGTCCGTCTGGCCACACAGTAAGCCGTTCCTGACCAACAGCTTCTGCACCTGTTTCCGCTTGTCATATCATGTGCATTCGTCCCAGTTCACTGAAGCTTTATTTGTAATAGCTGAGCAAATCTGCATAAGCTCAGAATCTTTGCGTTGGAAGATTCTCAATTCCTCAAAGTCGAAATTAGAGTGAGTCAAGTCGGCAACCTCGCCGCTCTCACTGCTCGCAGCGCTATGTTGACTTACGCTCAAATCTCTAGCCTCAGATTTAGGCGCTCCAGCAGGGCTTATCTCTACTTTCGGTCAAATCTGCAGAACGGTCGTATCGATTTATCTTTCTACCCTGTCGTCCTTTAACATGTACAACGTCTTGCTACCTGGCGACTCTACATAGTTTCTGTCCTTCACTACCTTTTTATGTCAGCAGGTTGAAGTGGACTCTGCCGACCAAGTGAAGATGGGCGCCAACACGCCCAGAAGCACTGGGAAAATCGATCACTCTAAGTCGGTCGACGTGGCCTTTAAAACAAATGTCGTACAAAGCAACGAATGTGGGTAGCGCCTCGGCGCAGGGAAGAACTCCCGGGTACAGCATCGCTCTCAAATTACGCTTTGACACTCTACTTGAGACAATACCAAAAACTTCCGGTGCTTCCATCAGCCGTTTCAGTACCCCTTTACGCGCGTGCAAATTATGGTACATGGAATCGTACAATACTGCACCTCCAGGGACCGTTACGTATCGTTTATCTTTCTTTACCGTGAAAGTTTCATCAACTTCCTCCACTAGATCGTTCAGCTTAAATGCACGATATAAACTATCTGCCACAACATTATCTTAGCCCAGAAGTTACTGTAGCTCATAGTGACCTACGTTCAGATCTTCGAACGTCCGCAGTAATCTTGAATCTACCTTTTTCATGTTAGCCAGGTAGATAAGAGGTCGGTGGTTGGACCTAAAAACATGAGCGCGTCCTGACAGGAAAGGTCGAAAATGTGTCTGCCAGTCTCAGTGCTGCCAGTTCTCTATCCGTTGTACTATAATTCCGCTCATCCGTATTAAAAGTAGTACTCGCATAAGCAATAACTTTTTTTTCGCCCGCCTGAACCTGTGTGAGGACCGCACCGGCTCCTACCAGGCTTGTGTCAGCCGTAACGGTCAACTTACTAGTAAGATCTGAGAACTGCGGATATGCTAGCACTGGGGAAGTTTTCAGAGCAACTTGAAGATTCTCAAATGCGTTCGTGCAATCTTTGGTCCATTTCAAGCTCTTACCCTTGGTTACATCAGTCAGAGGAGTTACAAATCACTACATTTTGGGATATATCTGCGAAAGAAATTGAACGTTCTTAGAAAAGACCGCGCCTGACGAACATTTCAGGGCATCGGATATTACATGATTGTCTCAATGCCAGCGGGAGATTGTTCGATACCGCCGCAACTTGCTAAGTGCCCAAGGTATTCCACTTTCCGACGAAACAAACTGAACTTCTGGGGTTCAACTTTAAGGCCATGGTCAACCAAACGCAACAAAACGGTCTCTAGACTGGTCAGATGTTCCTCAAAATTCGCGCCGGTCACGAGAATGTCGTCAATGTACGCCATGGCTACGTCCCAAGACAGACCCGCGAGGACTAACGGAATGGGACGCTGAGCGGTAGTTGGGGTATTTGAAAGACTAAATGGCATTACTCTAAATTGGTTTGGGAGCGGCCAGTTATAAAATGCGGCGTAAGGCCGACTTCCGGGTTCCAAGTAGCAAGCAATGTAACGATGCTGCCAAGAAAGGCAACAAAATGCATGCACTTCTTATCCGCTCGAAGTCAGGATGGTCACATAGGCGGCAGGTCGTTCAAGCCAGCATAGGCTCGTTGGATCTACCGGGAAACAGGACCACACAAGAAACTCCGAAACGCCGCACACCAGTTTTCGAAATAATGAAATAGGTTACAAACCAGTCCAATCTTCACCAATTTATTTTCAATAAGAATTCCAGTTACGATACAGCACTTCAGGTTTACATTTCGAATAAAAATTCACCACGCTAGTGACACACTATGTCCAGTCACTGGAGGAACTGCGACAAAATATCACAGGAGACGATTGTGAACAACTGGCGATAACTAAAGGCATATAGGAGTAAATAAGGAGCGACGAAAGGAGCCGACATAGGCATGGGTAGACTTCTCATGGTGACGGCTCTAAATCAACAGCCCGGTTCGCCCACTAGTACATCCATGTATAGTACACTGGTCACGTCCCTTACATCATGAAAATCGAATAAATAATTAATATAATAAATATCGTCGATAATAAGTGTAATGAACAATGATAATTAATGAAACCTAAATTGCAATATAAATACTAAGTATTAATAATTATTGAGGCTCTAATTAAGGAAATCACTGAATTTGCTGGAAGGTCACTGGAACCCTTCCTATGTAGGACAAGGATCCCAACATTGTGATGAGGAAATGGTATAAAATGTTTACATTGACGCTGACTCGTTTTCTGTCAATGAGGCACGCAATCGGGAAAATGCAGATGATATATATAAAAGGGACCTTAGGACCGAGGACGAGTAATTAAAAATGCAGTAAGAGAGGATGGTATACTGTCTTACAGCTTTGCTATTTGGTCCTGTTGAACTTCATCATGTCAAGCTATGTTCTTACTGGCCTCATTGATCATAATTGCCTTCATAAGTTACTAATGGATGTGATCGTGAAACCTATCGTAAAATCGAAGGCAAAATGTGTGACCGGTAAAGGGAACTACAGACCAATATCAATAGCTAGTACTTCATCAAAGCAACTAGAAATAGATATTCAGAACAGGCTGAACGACTGTCTAAGAACGACGTCTAACCATTTTAGTTCAAATCTCAGGATATGAACGAAATTACTATCTTTAGTTAAAGCAAACGATAAAGTACTTTATAAATAGAGGGTCATCTCCATACCTTTATTTTTTAATGCTAAAAATGCATTTGTGTAAATCATTGGACACTGTTCGAACGAATTTATTGAAAGAAGGACGTCTATTTACCTTGTTAAGCAACTAAAATATTGGTAATATTAGCATGAATGTGTAAAACGATGTGGAAGTCCAATGTCAAACCGGTTTTGAACGAATAATGGGATTTGACAGAAAGGTCTACTCCCGCCTTTTCCATTCAAATCGTGAGTGGACAACTTACATTTCTTCTCCATATCTTCAATCAATTCAGAGAAGCAACTCAGAGGACGACCGTTTGGAGGACCAACCTTCCTGTGGTCTGATAGTGAGTCCATTTGTTAAAATTGACCAGTACACTGATAATAGAATACATGGATTATCTCTGAATGTAGACGAGATGTCTATTCTATTTATAAATGTAGATTTTGTCTTAACATAATGTGGATTTAGTTACCGTATGGGAAGTTAAAAGCAATACTTCAAGGATCATGACATGATCATGCTTGTGTTAAGGAGGATTTGAATTGCCACCCAGGCAGCCATACATTTAATGAGTAGCAGATACTCCTGGCAAAAAATGAACTAGACTTTGTGGATTTGTCAATGTTACCCCAGAATACTCACTCATGTTAATCACAACTGGACAACAGTAAAATGGTTAGATCACATAGCCCTTACCCCAGCAATTGTCAACAATATTACTAGTGTGTTTATTGGGAATTACACACCTCTGTCAGATCACTTACCACTCCATGCAGAGCTCTATTGCATAGACTCCGTGTAATGGTTAATGGAGCTAGAGCCACACAGTCCACGAACGGGCAATGCGATGATATAGCTAAGTATCAATCAGCTCGAGAGGTTGCCACCAGAAGTGCTACAGATTCATGCAGCAGCTGACAGAGGTAAGTCAGACGAGCTCCATGAGTGTATATGTGGTGCAGTTCATATGACTGGCAGGTCTTTGTACAGTGAGAGCGAACACCAATGGGAAGGCACATGACGCCCGGGTGAAACAGGCGTGTGACTGACTTACACGAAGCAAGCAAAGCGGCATATATCCAATAGCGTACTGCTGGTCAACCCCGAGCAGGATAACTATACAATGAAAACAATAGATCGAATCATGCCTGCTAATTCACTTTCCGCTACCGTAAAAAACAGATACAGATACAGACACTAGGCGAATACCCCAGGAAGGCGCATCTCACACTCCTCGTACACTCAAACTCACACAACTTAGCCCTTTTGCGCTGAAGGGTCCTGTCTGTAGACCCTGCAACACACCCTCCGGGTCATGAATGCAGTCCGATGTCAGTGTCTGCAGCAGGGCCTGACAGTATGACTGGTTTACCCCTGCCGCGCCATGACGACCTCTCCCCTCCCGCCCACGACCATCCCGTCTTGAACGAGATGCCATGGGCGGGAAGGCTCCTCAGGGCTGCGTCAAAAATCATCCATCCACAATCATTCTCCACTCACACCTATCCATTTCATGCTCTCTCGCTTCCTCAACACTCAGGTTTCTCCTTCCTAACGCCTGCTTCACACCATCCATTCACCCAAAGTTCGGTCTCTCTCAAGGCCTACGTCAACTCGCCTCTGCCTTCAACACTCTTTTTACCAATCTCCCTTCATCCATCTTCAAAGTGTGCCCGAACCATCTCAGAACACGCGAATCAATTCTGTCCTCTAACTTTTTCACCATCCCCGTTCTAGATTGCACCACGTCGTTATTGATCCTGTCTCTCGGCGTCAAACCAGTTATGTCCCTCAAACATTTTCTTCAAAGACATTCAACATTTTTCTCTCATCTGCTTTCATCCCCCAAGTCTCAGCCCCGCAGAGAACAGTTGGGACAACTGCACCCTCATACAGCTCTCATTACTTCCGTCCTCAACGTTCTACAGCTCATTACACTCTTCAGTACACCCAACACTTTACACCCTTCCTTCACTCGTGACTTCACTTCAGTTTCCACTTGTTCAGTCTTCTCCACATGGGAGCCCAGATACTGAAAGATTGAACTACCTCCAATAACTATCCATAAAGGAGGAAACACGAAAATGATTTACGTGCAGCTAGTCAGTCAGAAAAACTGTTAATGGGCGGAAGATTGATTTTTGAAGGAACAAAAAATTAAACCGAAAGATAGCTCTGTTTCACAATCTGCTAATGGCATAACAGGGGAGAGAAATATTGCTGATATATGGCGCGAGTAGTTAGATGTGGCGCAAAACGCAAATGCGAAGGAATAGATAGGGGTTAATTAGCGGTGGGCGGGGGCGGGGGGTAGGACGCGATGCATGC
>SDVV010009033.1:0-16910 GCA_016164225.1 Gammarus roeselii
TATATATATCTATATATCTATTTATAAATATATATTTATATGAAGTTCTGTTACGAATAAGTCGTGGTTCATAAGTTAAAGAAAGAAGATTTGATTTAACCATATTTTGGACTGAGTTGGAGAATAATTCTTTTAGTGTTGTATATACTATTGAGCGTTCGTGTAGAAGTATTCCACACCACATAAAGTGGGTTTCAGTAATGTATGTTGCTCACATGTCTTGCTAGCTTTTCCACGTTAGTTGTTTTTTTCCTTGTACATCACGGTTTTTAATGTATGTTTTGGGTATGGGAGAGGATTGATCGTCTTATTCTATTATAACTCGAGCGTTTTAGTATATTTCACTCATCATTGTATATTCTATGTTCAGTTTTCATCTTCAATGCAACGTATTGGATATTTTATACAATTATAGGAATATTTGGATGTATTTAGATTAACTCTGCAATGTAGAACATTATTTCAGGTGTAATTGAGTTAGACGTGTTATAATTTTAGTGGTTTTGTGTACCTTTTACGTCCTGTTAAAAAGATTGACGTGGATAGTATTGCTATAGAAGACTCGATTTGTTACAAACTTGTCTTGTTGTTGGCTTATTGCAGTTGTTCATGTGTTCATAAAGTCACACTTCAATCTTTAGGAAGAGTTAGGGAGTCTCCTAGGCCTAGTAAATCGGTCTAGTTATTTGTATAAGTAGACCGATTTACTATGATGGATACCCTAGTGTATTTCAATTTTTCGATCTCTCTTACGACAGAGTAGAGAATTATATAGTTATTTTATTATTGTTGTATGATTTTTCCATGGTAATCATAGGAATATATGTTTAAGAGGTGTAAATCCGTGCTACATCTTTGTGGCGTTTCGTGATTAAACCCAAACAAATGTGTAGTTTAACGTCTTAAAAAAAGTATACTGGATGGATTGGTAATGGGCGGTTTACACTCTTTGGTAGTCATTTGGAGTTCATACATGTTCAACGTGAATTGGTAAGTTCTTATGGATGTTGGCCTTAAGTTCCATGGGTTTGTTAGAGAGGTTGTGCGACAAGCTGCTGACCGTTGTAGTGATTTACTTAAGTCGTCAATGAACATATGCCCAGAATTTTATGGCCACACTCTTAAAGACTCATGTCAGGCCCATTCGTGATAACTGTACCTGTGAATGGATTCTTGGTTATGTCCAGGATGTGACTTTGCTCGAAGCTGTTCATAGAAGATGCACTAAACAGATGCATGGAATGTCTGAGGTACTGTACCATGACTGGGTGTTGCCTCAAAATTTAGTTATATATCAGGGGTAGCTTGCTGAGAAGTGATCTAGTAAAGCATTGTTAAGTTCGTTGTTATGACACAGAGGGCTTTGATTTTGTCCTACTAGAAGCATAGCATCGGTTAGGTATTGGAATTGGGTATAGATTTGAACGGATACCGTAGTATTATTACTTTATTATGCATAAACTCAGTGTTTGTTTTAACGGTCAGATATGTTTTGTTGGTATAGCTTTTAGGTTAGTATACGATTTTTTTCCATGAACCAGATCACCTGTGATATTGGTGTTGGTTATATTCTCTGTGGTGTGGTAGGATGCTCCGTTTATTATCGTTGATAAATCTCGGTTTGGGTAGAGTAGAGCATTTTATTTAGCTATTTTATAGCTGTTGATGTGTGATTTGAACGGTTATCATAGCAATAGAACATTATCAGGTTTAAATTTTGCCTGCATTTTATTTGATGATGGGGTATAAAATACACGTAATTGGATGTAGTGGTACAAAATATTGTTTTTTTTTAACTCATGACGTAGGATTTGGGTCCTGTTTCAAGTTGTCTTGGAGAACTAGTCTACTGGATTTGTGTAGAGTGTTAGTGTTAAAATACTTCATTAGTGTAATGAAGATCTCAGGTAGGTTAATCGCTCGCATGTCTTCACTAGATGCTTAGTCCCTCAAGTCTGTCTTTTATAAATGTATGTTCTGCTGTTAGAAATTTTTGATTAATTCAGGCTTTGTTATGAGATTTCGTTCCAATTCAGAAATCTGACCTATTCGAGCATTCACTATATCCACTCTAGCATTTTTCACGATAGGTTTGTGATGTAGGGGCTGTAAACCTAACACATCCTAACCTAACCTAAACCAATCTAACCATGAATTATATATTTTTCCAGCTTTCATACATATGTTAGGTATTTTATTTTTTCATTGATTTTTAAACTTTGTTCATATAAAATCTATCCACTAGGCTCTATGGTCTTACCAATTTTAGCTGTTTATTTAAATATGTAGATATGTATTTGTCCACTTTACTTATAACAAGCCTAGTATTATTGATTAGTTTCACGTAATGTTATGCTAGGCTCGTTAGTTGACTGTAAAGTTCAAAACAATTATATAAGCTTGCCGCATATGTCAGTGGTTGTTATGCTTGTTAAAGCGTTTGCAATAAATTAACACGTATTTTTTCAATCTGTATTTAACAATTTACCGTGAAAACAAGATATTTTGTTGTATTGTTGGATTTGTTGCTCGATTTAAGAGATGATCAGTTTGATGTCATGTTATATTGTTTATCATCTAATATAGGGTATCGATATAAGATCACTTAACTTGATTTTTTTCTTACCCTGTCCATATTCACTACATCCCCTCCGACAGTTTACCATAGATCTGTGATGTAAGATAGGATATAAATCATTCTTAAGGTACATAATCAGCAAATATATATCAATGTACGACAACATAGATCAAAGTCAATGAATGCTAAAAGAGTTGTCATACACAGCCAGATGCATTAATACCTAAGCAACCTAACCGAACAGTTAACCTAACCAATAGTTATGCATTTTTATTCATGTTTGATGCGTATGTATGGTATTGATATGTAAGAATCTCTCCACTAGGGCTGTATATTTAACATATCATAATCAGATTGAATACACTTCTCTAATTTTGATCCAGCAAATATCCTTTTGCAGATTTTTAGATTCCAGAATTATATCGAAATCTTTATTACAGTTTGGTTGACTCAGCAGGTAGGTTTCAATACAACAAATGCACTTCATTTTTTTTTATTGTGGATCAGTTTCACGCGATATCAGGTTCAAAAGTTCAGTCATCCTACTCAACTCGACCAATAACTATATATTTTTATTCAAGTTTGATGGTTATGTATGATATTAATAATTTTTTCATGCGATATATGTATCCAATCCCTCCACATGGCTCTAGTTTACGTATTTTTTTTTAATATCACACACCATGCACACACATACACGTTTTTGTACGCAAATACAGGGTCGATGGCGGCACTTGTGTCGGCACTGCGCCGGGACATGTGCCGGTACAATGTATATATACAAAGTCATTGACGGCACTGTGCCGGCACTGTGCCGGCACATGTGCTGTTACAATGCATAAAAACAGGGTCGAAAGTGGCACCTGTGCCGGTACTATGCCGGCACATGTGCGCACCATGTTGACACATACATACATTAGCACTAACATACAGGCTCGTTCAGAATCTGTAACATTTTACTTCTGATATGTGAATTCTAATAAAAATAATTCTCGTTCTTTTTGTTACAAGATATTTCATGGGGTTCACTTATTACGTCATGTTAGCTTAAAAGTTCTAGTCATCATAACCTAACCATACCAATAATTATAGATCTTTTATTCAAGTTTCGTGCTTACATATGATATTTACGCTCTATACATATATATGGCATCCACTTGGCTATACATTTTGATCTACCATTGGCAGTTTGAATACACTTTTCTAATTTGATTGAGCAAATTTTCTTCCATTTTCCTATGTATCGTCATTTGTTTGAATGGTATTGGCACCTCATATTATTTTTTTTCGTGGGACATATGTATGAGCGTTGTTTGCGACCTCCCATGTATTGCTTATGAACTCGGTATTTTTCATAGGTGGAATGTATTTATTTTCTGGTCGGTTGGCTCGATGGTGTTATAAGATGATTCTCTTGTTATAGCTTCTACTGGTCAACTTAGCCAAGAATTATGAGGCATTGTTCGAGATGACCTGTTTACGTATGATATTCAGTCATTGATTTACGACTTATATATATCAAACATCTCTACATGACTCTACATTTTGATCTATCAATTGTAGTTTTAATACGCTCTTCCAATTTTGACTGAACAAAGATCCCCATTTTAAACGTGGATTATAGGTTCTTCATATTATTTTTGAATGTGATCGAAATTTTACATCACTTATACTTGTCAGCCGCATGCAGCCCAACCTAACCTAACCTATCTTAACCATGCTTTTGTAAGTTATTCCGTCATTGATTTATATTTTATTCATATGAATCTCTCCACCCGGTTCTTTATATCACTTACACCCAGTTATTTTTTACTTTGTGGTCGCTCTCTACCATATTATTTGGCAAAGATTAACCATTTGAAACGTAGATTATTTGAATGTTAGAAGCAATTCATATGCGTCACCAAATTTCACACAAACGGACACATGGTCTCACTTTAGGTTTTCTTAATTTTTCTTCAACATCTCGTGGCACTACACCCTCTAACGTCTTCCACACATTATTTTCATATTCAATTTCATTCGCTTTATAAACTAGACTATGACTTTGTTTGAGATGATGCCATAAATTGTAAAACAAAATTTAAAAATGCAAATTTTATTTAAATTTCAAATTTTGGTATACAATTTAAATAGAGCCATGTGGAGGGATTCTATATGTATATCGCACAGAAACAATGACTCTTGTGATGGGAGCTGTTACGCTGTCCTAGAGCTGGAAGTGTTTGATGGTACGCTTGACCGCACTCTCTGGGAAATGCTGATCTTATGTTGCAAAGCACTTCCGTTCACAGTTCGTAGGAACACACTTTTTTTCGTGTCCGTTCACTTTACACCCTAGTCACGATACCTCAAGGATACGCAGGATGGTGGAGATAACAGGTGGAGCTCAGCATGGTGTGACATGTATGAATGACCCACGAGTCAAGATAATCATCACGTGATGATTATCTTGACTCGTGAGGTGCTCATCCCCATCGAGAATGACTTGCTGTATATTTGTATTGTGATGGGAAATATATTGCAATCCAAGGCAGTGTTTTTTTCTCGTTGGTGTAATGCTGGCACTGTTATTCATTATAAATTTTTTCAGGTAAGGATATTCTTATAAAACATTTTTTGACAGAGGGTTGTGAGGATAGGGTCGCCTTAGGCTAAAAACTCGCTATGCATCTCGATTTGTCAAGTGAGATTGATCAGAGCTTAATAGAGTCACACGCTGGTTGATGAAGAATTACATAGATATTTTATTTGTGTTGTGCGATTTTCAATAGTTACCAGAGATTTATAAGGTTATTAGCTATAAATTCACTTAACTGATATAGTGTTGAGTTGTATATCATCATAATCAGATAGAGTGATACAAAATATTGGTTTGTTTTACGTCTTGACATTCGATTTCATTCCCATTATCAGTTGACTTGGATAACAAAATCCATCAGAAACAGTCATGTCCGGCGCCCTTTGTTCGCCTAAAACCTAATCTAAATACGTTAGTGTCACTAATATAAATGCCTAATTATACCGTATCTATACTCCGATCTATGCTCCGTCGCTTTCGCGCCCCAATACGATGCAAATCACAGCATCTGTTCTACTATTTTCAATAAAGCGTGGTAGCGTCTTCATTACCTCGTCACAAGACAGCGTCGAAGGTCAGATGAACATACAATACCCATTGTACGATAATAGGTATCTTTTTTTGGTTAGCACCAAGAAGCCATCGCTGGGGAATTCACACATTGACAAACAGAAGCAACCGGGAACAAAATGCCCATGAATCCCTAAGACGACTACATGATTGTTAGCAGCGAAAGCGACCCAAACAAAATTGGGCATTGGATTCTCATATTTCAAAATAAGAATAAACACTACTTCTTCGATTCGTTTGGTTTCAATCCTATAATCTACTGTGGAAATATAGCTACGTATTGCAAAACTCATGCAAATATACATTTAATTTTAAATAAACCAATTCAAAGTAATCATTCGATGGTCTGTGGAGTGTATTGTTATTCCTTTGCGTATCATCTATGTCGGAATGTCCCCGTAAAAAAGATTACCCAACGATTCTACAATAAAGAATTACGGAAAAAATGATACAAAAGTCGAGACATTTGTCGTAAACATATTCAAGAATAAATATTTCTGTAACCAATATATGTGCGGAATATTGACGTTTAATACCGCGTGCAAAGTATTATGTAATTGCTCCTAATAAAATTTAAATATATATCCATGTTTGCTTATTCTATTTATATAAATCCATGTAATGAATTACATTAAAACGCCAAATGCCGACGCAATCGAATTGCAATTATACCGTAAACGGATACTGTGTTATACAAAAGGCATACATCTATAACAAATCAATTGAAACACAATACCCTAATATACACACTACCCACAATAATTCATTCGTCTACAATACACCTGAGTCACCCCTACCCACCGCCGTCACACCTCCACCCTTACCCCAATCCCCCTGGCCCTCTCCGTGACATTCTCTCACGAGAGCCGCTAGATGGTGACATTCTCGCACGAGAGCCGCTATATGGTGACATTCACACACAAGAGCCGCTAGATAGTGACATTCTCTCACGAGAGCCGCTAGATAGTGACATTATAGCTATTCCGATGCCAGCTCTAGATTACTGGCCAGGGACGGGGTAGATTACTGGACGGGTTTTCCAATGCAATTAATACGTTATGGCGTATCTTCAGCCACTGCAAATTTCCAGTCTTTCACTTCGCAAGTGTTTCCGAACACACCCAGAACTATACTTTAAAAACACACGTGACGAACTTTTAGACATGTCGAAACAGGTATTCAAAACATGGAATGCACCGATGTAAAAATAATTGATGTGAATGTCAATATATCACGAACAGTACAGGAAATGTAGGGCATGTGATTTCTAACGATGGGGAGCAGCCAAATTCTGAAAAAGTTCGGGCCATATTGAAGGCGCATCATTAGTCAAAAAATGAAGAAGTTCACAGTATTGTTGGATTGTGTACATATTACTGAAGAGTCACTCAAAATTTCAATAATGCTTGGCGTCATCACCTTCCTTACTCATGAAAAGCTTAAAATTTGTCTAGAACTAAGATCACCAAGCATGCCTTGAGACGCTTACATTTTCGTTGGAAGCAATCTAACATTGAGGCGTTTTGACCCAAATCTCGACAGTTCCATTGAGACTTATGTTGGTAATCGAGGTATAGCAGCGGTCCTACTCCAGAAATGCAATTTGCCTTTTATGCCGGACAAGTTCGTTTCTAAAACGCTTTTTTTTCTTACAGTGTTACGCCACAATAAAAAAAGAGGCACTCGCAGTTCTGTTCTCGATAGACAGGTTCAGTGGATACCAACTACATGGGCAGTAACTTCCAAATACAAGCCGATCATAAGGCACAATTAGAATCAATGGTGATGCAAAGGTTATGTCAATCAGCTGTAGCAAAGACTTTGATGATGGAACCTACTACTAAGCCAGTACAATTATTCTATCACCCCCATACTTGTAAGATACAGCTTTGTCGTGATTATGTTTCTGACAATTACCTCCAGCTGATAAAGAAGACGATATAGAGCGAACGAGTTTGCTCTGCTGGTCAAGTAATTCGAGTCGTACAAAGTGTCGTTGAGAGAAATATTGGAAGAGGTCGGAAATCAATTAACTTGGTATATCGATCATGAGAAGCATTGCTCCTTCATTTGTGATGTATCGAAAGGTTCACCAAGAAATGAATGACATCATTCGAACGGGCTGCACAAGCGCTTCAAATATCAGGCTTCCAAAACAAGTTTAAAAGAATGTCCGTTCTGATGTTACGATTGAAGTTTTTGACACAATGTTCTTCCGCAATGGCCTTCCATCATCCAAGGTTCCAGACATTAAAATCTCATTCACGTCAAAAGTGTTTCAAAATTACTCACCACTGGAAGGGATAGAACATGTTTGTTTACCTGCATCCGCCCCACACCAGTTCAAACGGACGAGCTGAACTAAAGAATCGGTTGTAAGAGAGAATGAATTTTGCAAAGCGTGAGGTAAGTAGAACTGAGACTAAGACATGACGGGGATTGCTCCTGCAGTGTCTTTAATTAGTGAGTCTAAGCAACCAAAACAAAGTGTATTAATCCAAGATAGGCGCATGAAAGATGGGCTGAAACTCTTGTTGATGCAACCATGTTCCTGGCTGGAAACCACGTGTACATGCATTAGATTTATCTGAAGATCCAAAGTGGATTAAAGCAACTGTCCAAGGAATGAATGCTATGATGAATGTTTGGAAGATTGTCCGCTGCAAGAGTTGGAAAGGCGAGAAAGAATGCAATGTGCAAATGCAAATGACAACGAGAATTGAATGTTCAGTATGAACGCGTTTGAGAAACAGAACATAGTATGCTTGATCAAACCGATATAAAACAAATAAAGGAACCACAAGTCGACCTGGACGGTCGGCCGTGGAAAGACGCATCCTCAACAGATACATGACTGGCAACAACTCTTACACAGCGTGTTGCATAAGTCAAGGACTAAAAATTTACATATTGCTAATTAATGTTCTCTCATTACTAAACGGTTGTCAGGGTAATTTCTTTCATGAAGGGGAGATATGTCGTGTACAGTAGCGAGCAAAAATTAGTTTATGATTTAAAACTAAGTGAAATCTTCAATGTCCATTTTCCACTCTATATTTGAACTCATCGGAAATTTGATTAATATTACTCATTAAGAGGCTTTGTCCACACATAGTATGGTAATAAATTTTTATATGAAGTTAAATTCCAAGTGGGGAAAGTCGAATTTGTTTGTCCGGTTATAGACTAATCATGAGCGATTTTTTACTCGGTACGGTACATAGGTTTAGTAATTAGTCTTTTACTGCACGTTCAAGGCTCAGCAAAATAAGGAGAAGCAATGAAACATGAAGGCAATTTGTTACAATTCGTAATAAGAACGGCAAACGAAGGGTCGTCGGTTAGGACGCTTTGCCCCCAATAATGAAGAGGTTAAGTATGATAACGGTTCCCACCGACTAGTGTTCGTCGGTTACGGTGTGATGGCAACATTGGCCCCCCTCAAATGTGATTCCTAATGTGTACGTATCTGTGTACAATAATGTGTTATATAATATTACGAATGAATCATTCGAAGCTGACTTGACCCTACCCTCGCCGGCCTTAACCTGTCCTGTATATTTTTGTAAGAAATACATATTTTACATTTCCGTCCGTAGAGGAAAAAAAACTCAAACACGGGAACACGTATTATATGCACTTATTTCCATGAATTTTACCGGAAAGGTTGAGGCATTAGGAGTGTAAGGCCATGACTGCCTTGAATGCTTGAATTAAAATATCATAAATCAGCTCGCCATACACAGTTGCGTGCACATTAAGAATTACACTTGTGTAAATAAAGCTCTGCCTAATTTCTCAACTTGGGGTCAGCGTGGCTAACACGCTCAAAACACTGAACACTAGTCGGCGGGACACGTTCTCTGTGTCCTCTTCATTGTGCGTGCCCCGCGTCCTAACCGATTTATGGAAGGTGTGGACATGACACACTCGCACTTCCCCTCGTCCTGTGGACCCTATCTACTCCCATTTCTTTGGCCCAGCTTCCCCAATTCACTCATTTCTTTCCTCGCTCATGGCACCCTAGCCTCTTGTCCAACTCCATCTATCCACTGGCACCGTCCCTAGCCAACGAACCGTATTCGCTCTCCCATTTTATCACCCAACTCATCATATTCACACTACCCGTCTTCTACTCAAAATGCCCTTCCCTCACTCAGACCCTTCCTTTCCTCTCCTCGCACAGCTTATCTCTTTCCTCGACTAGCTCATCCCTTCCGTCGCCCCGATTATACCTTCACTCGCCCAGCTCATCTCTTCCCTCGCCCAGATTATCCCTTTCCTTGCCCAGCTCATCCCTTTCCTCGACCAGCTCTCCTCTGCGTCCTTCAGCTCACACCTTCATTTCCCAGCTCACCCTTCCTTCGCCCAGCTCACTCCTTCCCTCACCCAGCTCACTCCTTACTTGCCCAGCTCGCTCTTCCCTCACCGAGTTCTGCGCTTCTCTCGCCCAGTTCTGAGCCTCCCCCGCCCTCCTCGCCCGGTGGCCGGGACGCCTGCCTCTCCTTATCAATCCCAGCCTAGATCGAAAGCGACGCTAATAAATGGTATTCGATGCAGCGCGAGGGCGCACCAAAAAGACTCCCGATAAGTATTATTTCCGGCCCGTCCGTCTGTTAGACAAGGGTATCTAAATTACATACATTGTGTCCGAACTGATGGAACAGCCGCCTGCTGCTCTCTCATATAACACTATCATCAGTCGAGAAGAAGGAGAACAGTTCAATTTCTATATTATATTGTTCTATAACTCATACAGAATAGAAGCCATCGTTCAGGAAGGAGCCGAAATGAAACAAAACGTGCAAGCAACGTTGAACATTTTCAGAAGGAATTGGTTCTTAGTTGGAAAAGATAAATTACATTACGAAGCAGTGATACCGAGTATAGCACATTTAGCAGCGATGTTCGTGTGATTGTTTTACTTAAACCGTGGATTGTTTTGTTCAGTGGTGATATCGCCGACTGTTTAAACTGAACTGTAGCTAGCATCTCCACAATTGCCAATGGGTAAACGTATGTTAAGGAGTGCATAATCGCAAACATAGATCCACGAGTCCCAAACTGCTCTACAATTTTTTCGTTTATAGTAGATTTTATTTTCTGCGTTGCGATCTGATCTTAGTTCATAGGGCAGGCGCCACGATGGGGTTGGATCGCCATGATGAGGAATGGGCGCCATGATGAGGATGGGGCGCAATGATGAGGAATGGGCGCCATGATAATGAATTGGCGCCATGATGAGGAATGGGCACCATGATGAGGAATGGGCGTCATGATGAGGAGTGGGCGCCATGATGAAGAATGGGCGCCACGATGAGGAATGGGTGCCATGATGAGGAATGGGCGCCATGATGAGGAATGGGCGTCATGATGAGGAATGGGCGCCATGATGAGGAGTCGGCATGTACTTTGTTGAATACTCACCAGGTCATGCCTGCTGAGTATTCAATAAACTGAATTGAAACTAATAACGGAGTTGTATTTCTCCCACATGTTACCGACCGACTGTACAGGCAATAACTGATACTGAGCCATAGTCAAATTAATGACGACATTTTGCATTACCGCTGGACTACAATTGAAATACGGTGGAGGACTTGAACACGGGAACACTTAAGATAGGTTCATTTACAAGAGAATGTACATGAAAAGTTGAAGATGGTTTAGAATAAGACCGAAACTGTATATCTTCATTCAGTCCCACAATTATAACGGTCTCATCGTACAGTCACGTCAAGTATCGCACATGTTATGTAAAGCACTCTCCCTTTCCACGGCCAGAATGCGAGACCAATATGACGAGGCCGCAGAGGTCCGGCATCAGGGTTCGCTGCTAATACATCTTATGAACTTTATTGCGATTGGTGTTGTCTTCAGACCGTTGGACCTCTGTTAGGCATGATACTAATCAGTGTCGCGTTTATTAGGATTTAGCTGAGAAATATAACATACATTACAAGACTTATTAACTAAACATACATACATGGCACGGTGACTGATCATACTATGAAAATTGCGTCGTTGGAGTGTTTACAAAGACTTTTCTCAATATTTTTCTTCTGCTGACACAATTCCTTAGCAAGAAATCGGGCCATGGATTCGTCCTGGCTCTACCACACAATTTGATTTATCTGTATAGTGAACAGAACGGTTGAAATCTCCAGTCGTTGTATATACGATCATTGAATCATTGGCCGCAGTCTTACTTATAATCAACTGAGACTGCTCATGGACAGCAACAAATGCAGTCACACAAAGACTATAGTTATCTGAGCTGAAAAATAGTTCCTACGATTTCATTCCAGGAATTGCTTTCACACTCACCGCTGGCGTTAGAGCCTGGTCACGGCTAAACACTCACCGCTGGCGTCAGAGCCTCGTCACAGCTAGACACTCACCGCTGGCGTCAAAGCCTCGTCACGGCTAGACACTCACCGCTGGCGTCAGAGCCTCGTCACGGCTAGACACTCACCGCTGGCGTCAGAGCCTCGTCACGGCTAGACACTCACCGCTGGCGTCAGAGCCTCGCCAAACTGCGATACCAAATTAAATACTCTCAACGGTAAGCAACAAAACCTGCTCATGTCTGTAGTAGTGCGAATGATTTCGTAAGTCACGAAGTCTCAGTCATCAACCTGTGTCATTTCCAGCCCGATTCTCGTTTGAGAAGTAAACTGTTAAGGGTCAACTTTAGTATCTGCTCACATTAACTACTGTCTTTCAATTTTGGGAAAATGCACCATAACTCAAAGAGAGAAAGTGCAACGTTGTATAAACTTTGCGGCAAGAATAACATGCGATGGTAACCACAGAAAACGAGACCACGCAAGTCCTCTCCTCGAAAAATTACAGTGGCTCAATAGCAACAACAAACTGGCACTCCATGAGTCGATCCGAATTCATAAAGATCTTCTAGAAAAACATTCACCAGGCAGCCAAAGGCACAAACATTCCCGAGGTGAAAAGAACAATCGATTCACAAGAAATAATGATACTCTGCACGTTAAACACAGGAAAACAGAAACTGCCTGTCGAGCTTTTTCAATCACTGGACCAAAATCCTGGAACAACCTCCCAACAAGCCTCAAGAATCTTGAATCCAACACGTCCTTCAAGAATAGGCTTAATGAACATCGATTGACCGATCATTTCAAACCGTAACTTTGCCCACAAACACAAGCTAAATACATAATACCAGTAACCAGAAAATGCATTCTGTTCATGAGCATGTCCGAAACCACCACCACCATAACTCTCAACATTGAGACACCATCTAATCATTTTAACTCTGACGATACATATGTTTTCTATGTTGCTACCTATCACAATTGGTCTCTGCCAATTACCATAAGTGTTAACTAGCGTTTTGTCTATTTCTATGTTTTAAATGTTCCAGTCGTTTTGGTATAATTAAAATACGAATTCAGTCTTTTCGAGGAACGATAGGCAGCTTCTAACTTTGTCAGAAGTTAACTCGATTTTAATATGATTCATTGAATTATTTCTAACAATTACCGTGCCATTTTTGATTATACAATCATTGCCTTTTGAGCTAATATTTTGCTTTGTCTTCTATAACAGAAGTATATTCATCCGACTTGTGTATTCCAACATTGTATTATTCTGATTCTCAATAATTTAATACTTTTTTAGCGGTCTTGAAGTGTGTATATTGTATATTTGAGTTGTTTGGTGTGCATTTTATGTATAAATTTTTTTTTGTTGTGACCTATGTCGCTTATTCATTATTAATACAATGGTTTAGACCCATCTTTACAATATGTTGACGCTTTTCATTTCCCCAACTCTATATTGTATTCATATTTTCAGAATAATTCATGACGTCCATCCACATATTTGTCATCGTGCAATAATGTAGACTACTCGTTACAATATGTTAACATATTTTGATGTCCCAACCCCATGTTCTCGGGACTCTAACCACATGCATGCGTGATTTCCCACCCCATGTACTTGTTATATTCCACGCCCATGTATATTGTTATTTATCCACCCCAAGTATTTCTTATTTTTCAACCCCGCGTGTCACTGGTTTTTCCAATGCTATGTAGTCGGAATTATTTTGTCAAACTAGACATTTTCTATATGTGCACAGGTGATACTATTGTAAATAATATTTCGCTCCATGTAATCCAAACCGGCGGCCCCTAGAGATGAGCTGTGACGAATTCAAATTGAACTCTCGCTTTCGTTAATTCAAGTAGCGTAGTTGATAATGAAGTTTCATGTCTTATGTTTGAGAATTGATTTATTGCCTAAAAATTTAAAACCCATTGCCAGACGATGGAAATAAATGATCTAATAATAACAATAACTGTCACCTTATCTCCAACTTTATACTCTGTTAGAGTCGTATAATTTAACCTATATGAGGAATCGTCTTCCAGGAGTCGTTCTCCGGTGGCCGACGTTTCTGACATCCCAAATTCTACATGGAGGACTTCCGCGGCGGGCGTGGAAGGCCCAGCACCACTCAATAAACTTGTTATCGTGCGGAGCACAAAGGGACGCCAGGCACCTCATTCGGAGCCCTGATACCGTCCCGGGGAAAGGGGAGGAGGAAGCTTGAGCCCAGAGGGAACTGGGAGAGGGAAGGAGGAGGAGGAGGAAGAAGAAGACGGGAGAAGTGAGTAAGTGAGAGGAATGCTTGGATGCGTTCTTGAGAGGTGGGCTAGGAGTTAGCAAGGGCACTAAAGTGGTGGAAGGTGAGTCGGATGGGGCTGAGTGGCAAAGAGAAGGAGTATAACGACGACATAGGAGGAAACATTAAGGAACGCTAGGTCAATAAAAATTAGTGATAGCGATGCTGTTGTATTGATATCCAACTTAAGCATTTCAAATGAAATAGAATTAGGAACCCAAAGCTGATTTGAGAGTACATTCTGAAGTTTCCCGCTATTCCCCCACGTTCATGCCTGAGGCATGAACGTGGGGGAATAGCGAGAACATAAAATAACAGAAATAAATTGAAGAGAAGCATCATAACAGACACCAATATCAATTTTTATTGACTTAACAATAAATTATTCCACATATAGGATCAATATAGGATTAATTCATCATCAGCCTAACCTAATCTTAAGGCACAAACTGTGCAGTTGATACCGATGTATACCGATTTTTTGTACACCATTTTGATGATTAATCGTTTAAAATAAGAGCATGCCTGATGAGGGACATCGTTAAGGCTCCTTCGATTTCTATCAATTCTTGATCAGTAGGATTTGGAGCGTTCTATTGGATTTTATCCAATTGAATTGATACAAAAAGATCGACAGGTCCCCACCAATAAAATTCTCAATCTTGCTATACGTAGGAAGATGGCTAATGTTATACCACTTTATTTGTGCCGGCATAAATAATTCATTGTTTTTGCATTGATAAATATAGCTAACTCACGTGGGATATATATACCAGGCAAGAGTTTACCAGACATTATTTTAGCAAACATTGAGCAGTTTTATTCCCTTTGCCATTGTTCTCCTCAATTGCTGTAAACTATACCGAGGGTATAAATGTTATAGATATTTAGTGTCTGGTAGCGTGACACAATATATCATTATACTGTAACCAGATTACTCAGGTATGCGAAATGATGGACATGTACTTCATATGCCGTTTTGCATTATATGTTCACGAACAATTCGGAGCTACCTTCAGGTACCGATATGAAGTGTCCAATTTGAAGAATATGTTTCAGTTTACTATATTAGTCAGATCCAATTGCCCTCACCTCTAGTGAGGACAATATTTGTTGTTTTCTAGGGTCGGCCTTTTATCTCTTATTTTGCATGAACGGAAATGACCACTTTCCTGTTATTGTGATGAGATGGATAGCCGCATCGTCATCCGCGGTTATCCACACATGTATTTAACATCCCCATCCACATTCGCATCGGTGGAAGTACACAAAAATGGATATGCAAATTATGAATTTCGACCCCATCACAATTCAGAGTTGGAGCTGGAAGTAATGAACAATTAATTAGTTAGGGTAATATTTTATTGATATTTGCAATTAAATAATGTTTATGAACATGCATTTGGAGACATAACAGGTTCGGAGAACAAGGTTAATAAAACGATATCGAATAAACCGTCGACAATTTACAACATTTGGAAAAATGTATACGGCCATATCAAAAACAATAAATAATTTTGAATGAATATAGATACTGGATGCTGCTATATATAAGAACGAATCTACGGTATGAAAACCTATTCGGAAATACGATACAGCTGAATGTAAGCAGAAATCATTGATATTTTAGGATTTCATTCGAAATATTGGGCTCCCTAAAATTTGTCAGAGGCATCGTTCCTTTTTTTTAATGATCGCTCTACTTCAAAGCAGCTGGGTACGTACATTTTATCACTAGACTAATATCAAATTACTAGAGTTGGTCTTGGCGTATTGTATGACAATGAAAACTGCATGACAATAATAACTGAAACAGTAAATGTACAACCGGGTGAAACAAAATCAAATATTTCAAGTAGAGCAGCGCTGGCATAGGGCAAGACGGGCGAACAATCACACTGTCATGATGGTTTACCAGCCGGTGACACAGCTTGTTCTGAAAGTTGAGTCTTTTCCAACTAACAGCCTTTCCTTGCGCGAGCTCCAAATGAGAGATAAAAATCGTTCGAAAATAAACCGAATCCAGACTAAGGTTCCATTGCATGCCAGCGCATTTTGCCATCCAAGTTGTATTGCACTCTGCGGAAGAAACTTGTCAGCCCCAATTAAGTAAGGAAGTTTTCCTTCAGCAACGACCCCGAGTTCCCTTCTTCCCTGAGGTCACCTGTGCCCTTCACGATGAATATTTTAGATACGGAGCTCACACTGCAACTTTAGTAATGAACGTTTTCTTTGACAGAAGTTAGTGTGAGACAGAAAATTGCTACGAAAGAAATTCAGGAGTAACTGAAACTGTATTGCGGAGGGTCAAGAAGACCATGAGAGAGCGGAAATTTGCTTCAACCCCATCCATAGATGAAAAATATTATAGAGACTGTGTCTTTCTCTAATATATGAATATATGTATACATAGATGCGCATACACATGCATTATGTGGAACTTGATGCAAAAAGATCGTTCCATTTTATTTTATCCAATGGAATTGGCGAAAAAAGTTCGATCGGGTCCAAGTCCA
>SDVV010009034.1:0-16910 GCA_016164225.1 Gammarus roeselii
GAATGATGATAGGAATGTCTTAACTTGTTATGATATTTAGCAATCTATTACATTCAAGGTATCTGTCTGTCTCCTATAATGTAGTTATTAGTAAGATGGGCCCTGAATAAACAGCATATTTTTATCACATAGTATCAAACAGCGGTCATTTGGTTGGGGAATTGGTAATTTTCGACTTCAATTGAGGAGTTATGACAATATTACTGACACAAGTAACCACTAAATTCATAAAACCCTGACAAGTTGCAACAAAACAATCCCTGTCATCGTCGAGGGATCACACATTGAGATTGGAAAAGCCATGTGTGTTAGAGAATTCACAAACAGTGCGATCATCTTCACACGTGTCAAAATCATGAAGAAACGAAATTTATCTTTCTAATTTTTCCTCCACCAGCTTCACATCGGCATCCAAATAACAAGAAGTAAGCGAGACAAAAAGAAGCATGACCTTGACAAGAGAAAAGCGAGACAAGGAAGAAGCACGACCTTGACATGAGACGAGCGAGACAAGAAAAAAGCACGGCCTCGAATCGAAAGCAAGAAGGAAGCGCGACATGACAGAAACGCAACTCTGAGCCGCAAAATAGAAGTAAGTGCAACCTTGACAAGAGGACAAGCAAGAAGCGTGACGCTGAGTTGAGTAAAAGAAGAAAACATAACCTTGAATTGAGGACAAGAAGAAAAGGTGACCATGAGTTGAGGACAATAGGGAAGTGTTAGCGAGGACATGAAGACAACATCACCTTGAGTCGAAAACAAGAAAGAAACGTAACCTTGAGTTGGGGCTAATAGGAAGTGTTAGCGAGGACATGTTGAAAACATGACTTTAAGTCGAGGACAAGAAGAAAGTATGATCATTTGCTTAGGACGGTATAGAAGTGTTAGAGAGGACGTGATGAAAACCTGACCTTGAGTCGAGGACAAGACGAAAATCTGACCATGATCTGAGGACATGAAGAAAACATGACCTTGAGTCAAGGACGAGAAGGAGCGCGACCTTGAGTTGTGATTCAAGACCAAGACGGAAGCCCATCCTGTCAGGCTGTTACTAAGGACAAGAAATGGGCGTGCCTCGACTACGAGCACCCTCTCGTCGTGTCGTCCCAAGTGCCAAGGACGGATGATCCTCATTTGTGAGGCTAACGTTTGCCGCCGCCTTGAGTTGAAAGAGAGGGTCAGGTGAAGGTTATCTCGACGACCCGAGGAAGGACAGTGTGAGGTTGGAGTTACGAGGAGAAGGAGTTTGTAGGAGACGGTTCATAAATTTTGGTATGAGGAGGGAAGGTGGTGATGAGGAACCGGAGCAGCAGCCGGAGAGACACCAGGAGAGTGCTGTTTGGTTATTGGGTATACATAAAGAAGGTTAGACATTTACAGTATGATAATGTATACTAATTGGTAACTGACTATCTATTTATCATACAGAAGTGTTGATGAACATTGTGAATTTTACGAGATGACTCGGACATGCAAACTGATAATATTCTTTGAATAACATAGCCTACAACGCTGGCTCTCAGAAGTCGAGTACGATGTTGAACAAGGTTTAGTGTAGGGGGCATTTGTTCGAACAGACTGCGTGTCGCACCATCACCAAAGCTAACTGAATTTACATTAATTGACTGCGTGTCGCACCATCACTGAAGTTAACTGAATTAACATTAACAAACTGCGTGTCGCACCATCACCAAAGCTAACTGAATTAACATTAACAGACTGCGTGTCGCACCATCACTGAAGTTAACTGAATTAACATTAACAGACTGCGTGTCGCACCATCACTGAGGTTAACTGAATTAACATTGACAGACTGCGTGTAGCACCATCACCAAAGCTAACTGAATTAACATTAACAGACTGCGTGTCGTACATCACCAAAGCTAACTGAATTAACATGTTGCTGATGCATTAATGTCAGTTTACAGTCAAATAGGCAAGATAATTCAGTCTGGCCACTAGGTAATTAATTGTTATCAAACTCCAGCAGCAACTAATTCAATTAACAGATGAATAACCCTCTCAATAACACTCTCAATAACACTCTCAATAATGCTCTCAATAACCCTTTCAATACTTCAATGATTGCATGGGGTACCTTGTATCCGGTATGGGTAGCGGCCTTAGCAATTACTTCAAGTTCATTCACAAGCTTTGCTGGAGGCAGTAAGGTCCTTAGGACAGGGTATCATCGGGCTACGTATTGACAGACCTTCCCACTGGCATGAGCTCTGTCACCCAATGCCAGACCGACCCCACCAACAAACCCTGTCTGCAATACCCTTCAAATTCTATTACAATTTTATACAAATCTGCACACCTCACCTACTCAAACATCACCTCTTCTTCCCCACCCATTCACAAATTCACCTTCTCTGCTGGCCATGTATCACCCACTCAAGAGTCCCCTCTCTGCATATGACTTTAGCTGTTTGAGATCTGAAAAGTGATGATATGTTTACACCACACGGAACAACTGATTAATGAAGATATGAAAAATGCACGGACATGAATGATTCTATTCAGGACATCAACTGAGTAGGGAAGAAACCCTGTCACCAGGGAGAGCAGATATCTTGTCAATTAACCTCGAAAACATCCCTTCCCCAAAAACAAGCCTTCATGTTGGTATTCATCTTGTGTTGCATTACAAACCAGGATGGCAGTTCCTGTACCGATCAAAGAATTTTCAAACAAAAGCAATGCACTTCTCACATCCACAAGACTCAAACTAGGAAAAAACTATTTTAGATCCTAAAACACATGTGACTTAATGTCTAACAAATTATTCTAGCAACAATCCAAAAACTCGGAGATGGAGCCACAGCTGTTAATAAATCATTTGGTCCATTACCATTATAAATGGTTTGATTGCAGGATCTATGAAGAGTCTGCATGTAACTAGTATACATGGCAGCTGTGGGGCCATCACTGCGTGTTTGGATGTTTAGTTTATAGTTGTGTCTTACGCGAGCCTTTGCGAGATCGCCTGTAGAGCGCGTAGCTCTTCAATTCTGTTAGGTTCTCAGTTTAGGATGTTTGGAAACAGCAACCTCGTTGATATTATTCAATTTGCTATTCTGGTAATCAGGCATGCTTGTGCATGCAAGGAAATGTGTTTTTATTTCATGTATGCATTTTTCTTCATTATTAAAAATAAAGTTTTTTCCCGTGAATCTCTAAGTATATCTCCTTCCAGTATTTTTCACTAATATACGAAAGAACCTCATGGGGTGGAAGAATTACTTCATTATACTTTTGTTCCAAAGTTAAACTGCTTCGTATAGTCCGGTAGAGACTGTTCTTTTGTCATTTTTAGTTCCGAAGTCCCTGGTATTGTGTCGTTCTATTCTTGTTGCGTTGTTTGGTTGTTAGCGTTTTTTTACGGGGCTCAGGTTGCCAGCCCCAAGCTTACCTTCCCCATTTTATCCGTAATTGGGACCGGCGTGGTTGCAAACATTGTTCACGACCCAGGTAGGATTCCTAATATTAGTATGCGTTTTGCGAACTGGCGAAGCTCGATAGGCACAGATCTCGTCGGAGGTAGCAATGTAAGCGGCACGAGAAGTGGCAATATGAATTATTCAATAATGTACCGTAGCGCAGTGTAACCCCCCATGCTGGTTTTTGTAAAGAGCTTACTGCCTTCAGCAGAGCTGGGGAAGTCGTTGCCCCGTATTGAGTTGAGGTTATTTATAAGCTCGTTACCCGTGCCGGGAACAAACGTAGAGTTATTTTGAAAATACATCTTCATTGTGAACAAAAAGATACACCCATACAGTTTGTTCAAGAGGTTCACTTCCTTTGTCGAGACATTTTCTCTTAGTTTTTATGATTCAGGTGCTCATCGGGAATCAAATAAGGCTTTGGACAGAAAGATGACGACACATAGCAAAACGGGTGAGATTTCACATAAGAAACATTTGGGTAATTGTGCATTCCGTGTCTACCGACGAAATAAACATTAGCTGCAGAGATTAGTTCATATTTCTGACTTGTCGACAAATTCTTTATAATGTTGATAGTTTTCACTCTTATAGTACCGCGGTCAGGGCCCTAAATGGATGGACGAATCGACTCGTCAACTTGCTGGCTTTTCAATAAGCGGTTTGGGCTGCAAATGAATGAGCCTACATGAGTCAAGCAGGCTTCTTACGTCGATGGGCCTGGTTTGCGGGGGCGGCGTCTGCGGTCCCGGTCCCAGTTCACGGGTGGGAACAGCGTCATGCGCGTCGTGCTTGCGTTGCTGACGTGAAAGTGGCCTGTGTGCTGCTCGGGCTGACACTTTCAGTACACCAGAGCTACAACAAATATATTAAATTTGCCATTATTCCTCTCCAACAAAACATCGAGTCGAACGTCAGTCCTTACTGTAATCCTAGTTCCTTGTGAGGTCATCCCTACGCGCGTCCTGTTGATGCGATGCAGTGTGCCTGATGGACATGAACACACTGCAAGAAAAAATGCTCTGGTGTCCTCGGTAACATATTTATACCCCACAGGTGGCAATCAATGTATTGACTGTCACCAAACCCACAAGTCGGTCACCCGTTTCATCCTTCCGCGTCCCAATATGCGCGTACCAATAGGCATGGATGGTTCGGGGCGGTGCGCTGGCCGCGGTTCCACAGCCGCAGGCGGAGACGAGGCTAACAACATCATGTATGAAGTTGGCCTTCTGTTGGGAAGTAATATGACCCGACTAGGTCACGCCTTTTATACATGCCTACACTATTTTAATGGAGATGCAAGGTAAGTAATACCTTCCTCAAACTCAATTATCCTTTCCACACCTAAGCAGAGTTAACGGGGATGATTCTCACCGACGTATTCGTAACGTATTCGTAACTTTGGCACAGTATACGCACAAACTTATCTAGAATGCACTAGATATATCTGACACAGTATACGCACAAACTTATCTTGAATGCACTGGATAAGTTCGGCACAGTTGGGGCTCAAACTTATTTAGAATGCACTAGATAACTGTGACACAGTATACGCACAAAATTATCTAGAATGCATTAGATAACTTTGGCACAGTATACGCACAAACTTATCTAGAATGCACTAGATAACTTTGGCACAGTATACGCAAAAACATTTCTAGTATGCACGAGATAACTTTGGCACAGTATACGCATAACACTTATCTAGAATGCACCAGATAACTTTGGCACAGTATACGCACAACCTTATCATGAATGCACTGGATAAGTTCGGCACAGTATACGCACAAACTTATCTAGAATGCACTAGATAACTTTGGCACAGTATACGCACAGACTCATCTAGATTGCACTAGATAACTTTGACACACTATACGCACAGACTTATCTAGAATGCACTGGATAACTTTGGCACAGTATACGTACATTCTGAACATTCTTTCTCCCATGACACTAGCTACAGTTTGCTTGTATGCGTTGGCAATGTTTCTGTTACATCAAAATTATGCTTGGCATTTCTCTGTGTTAGGCACTTGCGGATGCATCAAAAAAGCGACATAATTTAACATTACATTGCATAATATGTGATCCGCTTTCATTAGATACAAAGATTCCAATTCAGAAATGTGTATTACCTGGTCGAGATGATACCAGTTGACCAACATAGGCCTGGTGGATTGATGGGTCACCAAACATTCTAAGTTGATGGGCGACCCTCGATGGATGAATAGGGCAGTACCCCCTGTAAACTCCGCCCAAGGCTCTGTGGGAAAATACGCGGTAACTTCAGCAAATTCTGATACCTTTCTCCTCTACAGTGCAACGATCGTATTACTGTTATGACGGATACGTCGATAATAGGAAATTAATTATGCAAAACGTGAATGGATGGGAGTACACAAAGCCTGGGGAACGATTATTTTTTCATGCAAAGTGATTCAACTTTGTCAAAAAAACAGCGCCTCGTACATTTTCATAATAATTCATTGTTCCGTCACCTTCAAATCCGGTCCGAGTGAGAGCGGCTGTGTCGGGGATACCTTTCGCAGAGGCAGCGTCAGTGGCCGCGTCGCTGGCTGGAACAATATTACAGGTAATGTTAGAGCAACAATTCAGAGACAGGCATGCCCAGAGTCATGCTCAGGGTCATGCTCAGAGTCATGATTTGAGTCATACCCAGAGTCATGCCAAGAGTCATGCCTAGAGTCATACTCGGTAATGCCCAGAGTCATGCCCACAGTCAATCCCCGAGTCATGCTCAGATTCATGTCCAGAGACATGCTCAGGGTAGCGCCCAGAGTCATACCGAGACTCATGCCTAGAGTCATGCCCGAGTCATGCCCGGGGTCGGACCCAGGGTCATGCTCAGAGTCTTTCCCAGTCCGTTTTTATCGAAGATTTATTCCATAATTTCGGTACTGCCAGAAAGTGTGATTGTAATATACCTATTTTGGTTTGATAACCTATTGTTACAACAGCAACAACAACAATTCTTTTAAATGTTGCTGATTCTTTAATAACAAAAATCAACAACAGACACCTGAAATTGTACTAAATCATATTTGCAAAACCTGTGTTACACTCTCTACGTATAATACTGATAATAATAATCTTCATTGAAGCACTCGACGGTACAATAATGATTACAGAGAAACAAGTTTGAGAAAGCATTCCTACACATACATTCAAATTACGCACCAAAAGAACATACATGGAGACACGAAAAGGTTTGAATGAGATACGCGACATAAATTTATAGGTGGAGTTAATGACCAACGCGCCATTAACTCCACATGAGTATGTATAAAACAAAATTCAATGTTAGAGAGGTTAAGCACATAACCACCCGTCAGCCAGCCTATCAGCGACGCCTCCCAGCCAGACATCCGCGTAGGCACAATGGGCCCACAACATGGAAGGGCAGATAGATACCAAACATTATTGCTATTAATATCGGATTTTGTCCCACCATTCTATTAATGGAGATAATTCATATCCCTCACGATTACATAGAGCCTCCAGGAAGGGCTTATTAGAATTTGTAATACGCTCCTGAAGGCCATAAACACTTTTTCTAGCTCGTACCATAAGAGTCAACACCCTACGCCGCGGATACAAAGCTAGTATTTGTTCTTCTCGTTACACCAACCAACCTCCGGAAAATATCATTGTATGCTACTCTCAGTTTACTGATAGTGACTCTCGTAAATTTACACCGCAATGAGTTACAGTAGATAGGGTAGCAATAAGTTTCAAAAAGCTGTATCTTAACATCCGTCTTGCTGAAATGGAATTTTCTTATTAGCTGATTGCCAACCACGTTTATTTTCCGAAGTTGCTCGGAGATGTCAGCATTGTCACATCGGTTGTTGTTATTAGGTGACCTAAGAAGGGATAACCGTCCACATAATCCAACTGAGCACGGGAGTGAGTTTTTCCCCATTGTTATCTCCGATTTTATTTACTGTTCTCATGACCCTAGAACACTAGGCCACTCGACCAGCACCACAAGCATCCATCCAGTGTGTTCAGGGATCAATTATCACTTTAGAAAGGGATCAATTATCCACTCATCATGACTAAAGGCATTATTTGTGTTTACTAATTCATTCATAGATTGCTCTGTATCTGCCCGATCACCTGGTCATGACCACTTGTCAGATGACCACTGGTCAGACGACCACTGGTCCTGACCACTGGTCAGATGACCACTTGTCAGATGACCACTGGTCAGATGACCACTGGTAAGATGACCACTGGTCAGGTGACCACTGGTTAGATGACCACTGGTCCTGACCACTTGTCTGATGATTGTAGCTTGTAATGAACACTTCAAATTTGTCTTGAAAGTCAAGTGTTTTTCTTCTTAGTTAGTATTACTAAAGATATGAAACATCTTATGTCAGCTATTTATTGTAAAAATGCTCAAACTATATTTCATTTCAAGATGGTTATAAGGTGATCTTGTTCAATCTTTGGCTACTCGAGAAAGAAGCTAAAAAATCTTCAAATAAAATGTGGTTGTTTAGTTGCTAGCCCATTATTAGTAGCGAGCAAACCCCGTTTTTATGTTTTTATTGATACTGCGTTTTAATAAACCAACAAATTCGTGGATTTGTTCCTTCCAATCTATTCCGTTCCACAAATTATTTATGAACAATCCTGACCAAAAGCTTAGTTTGCATTGCAACAAAGCATGTGGAGGTCCCTTGAATTAGGCCTTCATTTGTTACAGGTGTCAAGGAGTATATCAGATCCACTTTGGTCGAGAAAGATACGAATTAACTCATTAAACTAACTTCTTGATATCACGGAAGGAGGCCAATTTCAAGAGAAGCCAATTTTTACCCTAACGACAACCTCGTATGCACGACAATCGTGCAATTCCTTCTGTCGTTTACGGCAATTTAACAGCTACTTTAAAATTAACCGCATGATTGAATGTTTCCAAATGTTGCCTCCCTAGTCAAGTATTTAGGCTGCCGTACAGGATACGCCAACATCAGACGGCGACGGTCTTAGGATACTCTACCATTCCTGTGTTCGAACTATCCTCTCTAGTTTGATAAGAAGTTGTCAGTACGCACCCTTTCTTTGCGTCGCCTGTCGACGCACTTGGAGCCTCAGAAGGACAAATTAATGTTTGTATTCGTCACACAATTCTATTCACGATGAAATGCTGTTGATACTTTATCAGACCTCTTATATTGAATTATTTACGTACCAGAATGAGAAAATTGTTATTCTATTTAAACGAATAACCGTATTTTCTTTTCAGGTTCAGGAACGAAACACAATCACGTTGAACTTTAGTTTTTCTGAAATAAAAAAATGTCCAGTAGTTTTATTGAGTTATAATCATCTTGCTTGTAACTGTAGTATGTTAAATCTACAAGCAGAATATGAACACCTAAGGCATCCACCATCTTAGCATGTCAGCTCGCTGGCGAAAGCTGAAATTCATGAAGGTATTTGTTGAACGAACGATAGGGATTGGCCGTGACGAAGGTCAAATGCTAACACTGCAGTTCACTGTGATGGGGATTAATCCAATTGCTGTACTATTATGAACTCCACTTGCTTCTTATCGGCGTCGCTACGAATGATCGGCTTTGAAATGTATTGAGTACATCGACTGCTGCATAAAATTGAGTACATCACCACTGCTGCATAAAACACTGTTTTTTACTCGTTTTTTATTCGAAAAAAAAAAAGTTTTTGCTATACACGTGTTCTTCAAGGATTGTAGTTATCACTCTTACACTAGTGGAGCATTTATTGCAATCAGACACAGGAAATTTTCATTAGGTAAGTTTGTCAGCAAAAGGAAGACCAAAAACTTCAACCTAACATTAGCTCGCATGTTCACTTACGTAATATCCATGACTAAAACAAAAGTTAGACGTTTCCATCTGCACGAACTCCGACTGAGATTGCATGCCTTTAATTAAGTGTTACTGGTTGCATGCAAACAGCCCTACGATGCATTTAATTAAGTGTTACTGGTTGCATGCAAACAGCCCTACGATGCATTTAATTAAGTGTTACTGGTTGCATGCAAACAGCCCTACGATGCATTTAATTAAGTGTTACTGGTTGCATGCAAACAGCCCTACGATGCATTTAATTAAGTGTTACTGGTTGCATGCAAACAGCCCTACGATGCATTTAATTAAGTGTTACTGGTTGCATGCAAACAGCCCTACGTTCACAGAAACACTCATATGTATATACATTCCTTGAAACGAACAATCCCAATGCACGTGCAAATGTAAATAAGGTTCATCTTTTTGGAGCCTATAGTACATTAAACCCTGATTTACATGAGTTTGTGCAGTGAATTGATCCCTATCTTCCTTTGACCAATGTTGATCGTGTTGTACCCTTGACAAGTGTATCAAACAAATTCCTGATTATAAGGGACTTACATTCTTGGTAGCAAATCAAACAAGTTTTCGTTGACGATTTTTCATAATGAATTCCTATAAATGAAAGGCAGATAACAATATTCACCAAAGAAAGGGCTTGGTTAGCGATTGAAGATGACCTAACAACTGAGCGTTCATTCTTAATCTGAAGCTGCTCTAATGAACAGAGTTTCAAGATGATGAACTTGCGTTCAATCAAGAAAGGTGTTAATTTGCTCGCGGGTCACGAGGGCGCCGGTCATGCTAGCTTAGGTCCTGGCAATCAATCAGGCAAATCTCACCTAACCTAACAAAACATTGAATCCTTGATACAAACCCACCCTCATATTTTGAAATGAATCCTAAAATCCACGTAACCGACATATTGTGATATATTCAGACCGAATACGAAGAGCAATAAACCGTACGTCCAAGAAATAACAAAATCTCAAAATGTTTCCGGCATTGAAGAAACTCATCCGAATAACAATGTCCTCTCAAATATTTTACCGAGCTATTCTACGTATCATTTTTTAGTTCATATATCCTTGAACGGTCGTAGAGATCTACTTTTATGATTATATGTCGTTATCTATTGGCCGCAGATCCTAAATTGTCAAGCCCTTTGATGGCGGCCGCATCCGAGTACTGATTTGAACCAAACCTGAGTCAAACGACCTTGATAGCGTTCGCTCGCTGTCGTAGTCTTCAAAGCCACTGGAAGGCACATCAAAATCCAGAGTCAAGAAAATGCAGTTTATGTGTAATGAACCCAAAGGAAATGGCAGCGTAACTTTTAACTCCTTGTACGCCTGAAAATATGTATTTAAAGACAAATCCCCGATGAGGTCAAAGGTTGGGGGGAGGGCGGGGCGAAAACAAGACGCTTTTTCGACCGTTATACCTATGCTGATTTTTTTCTTGACTCCGTCTCATCTAAACTTTATCTGCTAATATTTTGTACTTGATGTTGACCTTCCGGTGCCTCCTAAGACTCCACCAAGGCGGTCGAACACTGACGCCTTCTATTGACGCAGGTTTGGGTCAAATCAATACTCGTGCACGGTATCCATCAAAGAGCTAGATAATAATTATTATTTGCCAGCGGCCAATAGATAGTCAATAGATAGCCAATAGATAGTGATCTACAATCGTTCGGTAAAATATGTGAAAAGATTGTCATTGCAATGCGTTTCCTTACTACCGCCTCAAACATTTCAGAATTTGCTGTTGCTGGGATGCTCGGTTACGTAATCTTTGTATTCGATCAAATTGAATAGAATTTTGTCGTTTACGGGCCCCATCTGATTCATTTCAACACTCGAGGGTGGATTTGCATCATGGATACCAAGCTAGATCAGGTGAGGCTAGATTGGTTTGCTAACCAAGCGTAACTAGTGTACTCCTAAAGACCAAAAAGTTCCAATTATTTATACCACCGCCGCTGTTTGAAGTTGCTCATCACCGAGACACGGTACATAATAGTCAACTTCCTATGCCTCGAGGGCTTCATGAGCCCCGGTCACTCAAGTGTAATTAAAAACTTCCCTACGCCAGAATTACAAACGTCAACAACATTAGACAAGTAATTTGGAAGCACTGAAGACTAGAATATGCTTGTTTTACACATGTGCTAGTCATTTTGTTATTGAATAAATCGCTAGAAAAGAATGAATTTTTTTTGATAGCGCTTATGGAACCCACCCACGTTTCAAAAGGCTTTAATAGCTATAGTTTCGAACACGTGTATGGAATCGGGACGAAAGAAGTCGAATGGCGATTATATGAGAGTAATACAAATATCAATGTTATAGTTTTCAAGTCGAAGAATTTGATGGGCGCAGCGGAGAAACGCTGACCCAAGTTCATTTTAATACTTCATTTTTTAATTCAATTTAATACTAATGATCAATTAACTGTCTGAAATAGCTTTGGTCGATTCAGTCTCTTTTTCCCGATCACTACAAACAGTCTGAGTACAGTCGGTTTAAATCTCCAAACATCAATCATCTGACGAGAAAATAAAACAATACATTGGTTTCACATATTAAAAATCCCCCCGTCCCAACATTTCCCAATAATCTGTGCTACCTTCCCAGACGTTCTACTCCACAGGTGCCGAAATAAGGCCGGGTGCCTCAATATACACCGCGTTCAGCCACGGGGGGATTTTGTCCCAAAATGCGCAAGCCAATGGAGAGAGCCCAGCGGTATTGGGGTGTGAATCAATGTCAGAGATATAAAATTGTTAAAGAATTTGAGATAACTTGGGAATTGGCAAAAAAATTATTGGAACAAATGGGCGCCTCGGCGCGACTACCCGACAAAAAAATGTTCCAGAGAACCTTGTCCAGAATTTTTCTGCCACTCGGGAACAATGCAAGGTTGTAAAATAGTTTCGGAAGGCTCATGGTGAGATAGAGAAAGGGTATGCTTTATACCATTCGTAAAGAGCAGCGTGAATAGTTGAGTTATTTTGGGATGTGGACTAAAGCACGTAATAACCTTCATATTAAGTTGTCTGATCAGTTTCTACGACGATATGTTCTGAGATTTCCCGCCTTGACTGTCTCGTTGAGAAACAGGATGGATGGGAGAGGGCTGCACTTAAGATGCAGCATGGCTAAACCAGTGAAAGCTGTCGAGCCCGCTGCGAGGGCTGATCTCTGAGCTATGTCTTGATCCGAAGTGTGTGAATGGGCTCCCAATTGCCGGACCGGGTCGGGTTAGAGGGTCATTATTTTACTGCACTTGCGAGCGTAATTAAAGTAGTGTGAAAGACGTTTTAAGGCCACGCCAAGGTTTAATTCAAGTTAAATGCAAAACAGAATCGAATGTAGGATAACATTCTACAAAAAATAGCTGCCAGAAATACAAGAGGGAGTCATTCATAACGGCGATCTCGACAATAATCATGAAGCTAGTCAATATTCCATTAAACCTAACCAAAACGTAAATGGCATTAGACATCATGACACCAATCTTTCCTCAATCAGCCACATCAACAACTAACCACAAGCTGTAGAAATTTTATATATTTAATAAGTTTCAAAGTTACTGAATTCAATAACATATTAGCTTTTAAAGCTTCGCATAACAGCAACACCAACGGATACCATCCCAGCGAGAAGGACGTGGGGAGGGGATAAATACCTCACTACTCAGACTGGTATGTTAACAAGCATGTAGATAGATGATAAAGATGCAGCGTCTCAATACATTAGATCACCCAGATTAATTTGCCCACAGGTTACTTCAAACTATTTCGCCTTTAGGATCTATTTAAACTCTCGTCTTGCACTACTATTGTCTTTCAATTTGTCTCTCCCGCATGATACTACAATCTCCATCTACTGAGGAGTTCTCAAGTCTTATTTCTACATGAATCCCCAAGTTTCCGTCACCACAGCATCCTCCAACCTCATTCCTCACATTACCCCCTTAAATCTATGTGAGCGCAGGTCTTGCCTTTTCCCCCACAACTGACCGCTCACGAAGAGGTTCACAACGTAGCTCAGAAGCGGCGCCGTGGAGATCTGGCACTCGTAGAGCCCCGAGTCGAACTCCGTGACATTCCTGATCCTGAGCACCCACTCATGGTGGTGCAGGCGGCGATGCTGCACCGAGAGCCGCTTGTCTGTGCTGTAGCGGAACGTGTCCACCGTCAGGATGTTTAGGCTTGTAGGCCGAATCCAGGAAACCTGAAGCAGAAAAGTGGAGTTATCAAAAAGACTTGATAACTCTGCACACACGAATTTCTGTTTAATCTTTTGCAAGAAGTGGGTGACACAGCAAAAATAAATGTGGCTAAGACTCCCACAGCAGATTTATAACCGTGCTTAACCTCTTCTCACTATATACCGATTGCTCAGGCCTAATCACAACCTTGTACAACAATGTCATTCTACTTACCGTCTGATATAACCACGTTATCAAACTTATCGACAGTAAAGGCTAATAAAAAAAACATGGTCCACTCATATTATCCTAATGACCGACTTATAAGGCTGATTCACATACTTGCACAACCATGCCACCCAACAAACCGACGGATCAGGCAGATTCACAACCTTGCACAACCATGCCACTCTGTACTCACCGATTGCTCTCGCAGATTCACAACCTGACACACCAACTCTGCTGTGTCGCCATTCCTGGCAGTCACGTTCCGCTTCATAGTGCGATCAAAGCGAGGGCTGGGGCCGAGATCTTCTTCAACAACCGCGGATTCCTCGCTATCGTTGGCAGTCGTTTTCAAACTCTCGCCGGACTGGCGATGTTCCTCGTCATTTTGGCGGTAGGTAGAAGGATTGTGGGGGTACCCAGGTGAATATCCACCAAAATGGTCAGATATTCTTGCTTGGGGGTATCTGTTTGTGTGACTATTACTTGGTTGTCCGAGTTTGGAGTGTCTCCAACTGTCTCTCAGTGGTGGTGTCTCCAAAGGCAACATTATAGGACCATCCAACTCGGTGGTCTCCAAAGATTCACTTGCAAACCCAAACCGTGGATCAGAGGCTGTGGTTTGCGAGTATCGATTGAATTGACGTGAGATGTGATGCTGGCCTGCGATAGGAGTGTACGACAGCTTCGGATAGTGTCGTCCTCTTAGTTTGGTGATAGAATCGTGGATGTCATCGTAGCTGAGGTCGTTTTCGTCGTTTCCTGGAAGTTCTCGTTCTTCGTCGTCGAAGGGAACATGACTCAAAAAGCGAGCTCTGCCGTGCGCCGCCCCTGAGGAAGAAAAGGTGTCATATCAGTTGATCCTTTAGCTTCTGATTCTTTTGCAAAAACTATTATAACAATAATTTAGATTTACGACAACATGTTTTCAACACATGTTGATCTCTGGATCACTCCTGATGTTATTCTTGTGACTGCAGTATTAGTGGATGCAACAACATGGTATAAAGGTACGTGATCATAGGTATATAGTGCTATATTCTTCGTTTGCGCTCTCTACCCTTCTCAAACCCTTCACAATGTAGCAAAGCTTGCTTCATGGTCGAAATCAGCAATGCGCTACTTAATTCATTCGAATTGATAAACGCCTCTAAAGGTACCGAACAGTTTAGGGCCATTACAAATCCGTTAATTGCAACGCTTCATTCCTCAAATAAATTTTTATTCTTCTTTTTCAGTTTCTACTGTAATCTGAGTCCGAATTTTCGTTTTCTAAATATTCGTCATGCTATGTTACTAGGGCCAGCTTGTTTGGTGTGACAGATACATAACACTGACTTTGTTATCGAGCAACTCATTTTAAGTCTATATACTTGTGTATGCTAAGTACTGTGAGCTGTTATTTACGTGTCACATTCCGTCCAGTTTGTTTTCACAATTCATTGTTAGTCATACAATACTTTACTCATGAAGTCCATGAATTATTTTCAAAACATAGTAGCACAGATACAGACACAGACACAAACCCCTATTCCCCAGGAGGAGGGTGGTTGACGCAAAGACGCACCTCACACTCATCACAAGATTTCATTCAAATACACACACACACGCTCTCACACACACCTACGCGACACACACACACACACACCCTCACGCACGCACACACACAAACCCACCCACACACACTCACACACACACCCTCACGCACACGCACACACACACACACACACACACACACACCCTCACGCACACACACACACACACACTCGCACACCCTCACGCACGCACATACACACACACACACACACCCTCACACACGCACACACACACACACACACACAAACCCACAAAAAATTTAGTCCGGTAATGCTGAAGGGTTCGTTTACGACCTTTCAACAGACACTCCGTGTCAAGAGTGAAGCGCGAGATCAGTGTCAGCAGCTGGTCTCCACAGCCTTCGCTGGTTCAACCCAGATGTGAGCCCTCCTCCACCCATGCCGACCAAAACGTAGTTTTTTTCCTGATCCACGAATGCCCACAACCCATACTATCCCTACGCACAGTACTATAGACGCCAGAAATAGGATCTTTCCCGATTTGTTTTCAATATCCCTGCATGGAGGTTGTATGTTTTTACTTGTTCATATGCACATGGATGTTTCGTCTAAACCTAAGGGTATGTATTTACATGAAAACTGCAATACATTTTTTCAAAATGGAGGTGCGGGGTTGTACACTGCTGTTTATAAATTATGTATTTCATTATTCATTAAATACCCCATGTAATCATTTTCATTGTTACATCGGGTATTTCATTTTGCGTACAACAAAATGTGTTCACGAGCAATTACTGTCTCCACTTCGTTTCACTGCCCAGGGAAAGGGAATTACATGAAAATATTGCGAGTGTCTGCCATCGCACCAATGCCCACCTCACTGATTGATGGTTGGACTAATCGCGATGCTGCATTAGACAAATTATATCATTAGGGTGCATACGTCTCAACAAATACACTACGGTCTGACTGAAGCAAGACTCCATTGTATCTCAATTAGCGACTAGTGTGAGCGACGTTGGCTGGCAAGCCTCGTTCACCTGCGACACAGACAAGGGGCGTTCATCTGCGACACGAGTAAGCGCATTCACCTGTAGCACAGGCAAGGCGCGTTCACCTGCGACACAGATAAGGGCGATCATCTCCGACACAAGCAAGTGCGTCTACCTGCAACACAGTCTGGGTGCTTTCACTGGCGACACAGGCAAGGCCTAGTCACCTGCAACACCGTCAAGATGTGTTCACCTGTAAAACCGGCAAGTCGCGTTTACTCGCAAAACAGGCAACACGCGTTCACTCGAGAAACAAACATGTTGCGTCGACCGGCGACACAGGCAACGCGCGTTCACCAGCAGCACAGGCAAGGCGCGTTCACCAGCAGCACAGGCATGGCGCGTTCACCAGCAGCACAGACAAGGCGCGTTCACCAGCAGCACAGGCAAGGCGCGTTCACCATCAGCACAGGCAAGGCGCGTTCACCAGCAGCACAGGCAAGGCGCGTTCACCAGCAGCACAGACAAGGCGCGTTCACCAGCAGCACAGGCAAGGCGCGTTCACCAGCAGCACAGACAAGGCGCGTTCACCAGCAGCACAGG
>SDVV010009035.1:0-16910 GCA_016164225.1 Gammarus roeselii
ACAATGTGACGCCTTAATGCAGGATCCCAGCAGCGATTAGTGCTAGGGGCCTGTTCATAATGTGACGCCTTAATGCAGGATCCCAGCAGCGATTAGTGATAAGAGCCTGTTTGCAATGTGGCGCCTTAATGCAGGATCCCAGCAGCGATTAGTGCTAGGGACCTGTACACAATGTGACGCCTTAATGTAGGATCCCAGCAGCGATTAGTGACAGCAGCCTGTTCACAATGTGGCGCCTTAATGCAGGATCCCAGCAGCGATTAGTGCTAGAGGCCTGTTCACAATGTGACGCCTTAATGCAGGATCCCAGCAGCGATTAGTGCTAGGGGCCTGTTCACAATTTGGCGCCTTAATGCAGGATCCCAGCAGCGATTAGTGCTAGGATGAGGGGTCGCCATGACAAGCACTCGCGCAAGGACGGTCGCACGCGGTATTACAGAAAAAATGAACTGATGTGCGAATACTAAAACTAAAACCCTGGATAACATCTGCTTTTATATCAAATATTAAGAAAAGAGATGCAAATTAAATATTATACGTGCAAAATAAAAATAAAATTGTGTTGATTGAAATTGAAATCGTTTTAGATATCCAATAAGATTACTTAAAGAACAATATTTTAGTGATAAATTGAACCATTCTGAAGATGACACGAGAGTAACCTGGAAATAAATCCAATTTTCTGCCCGTCAGGCTTACCTAAAATTCAAGACATAATTAAAACAATTGCGCGCAGTGACTCTAGATACGAGAATAATGTTGATATTGTCGACGTATTTGAGGAGGTGTTTGTTAATGTAGGTACGACAATTGCTGAACCTCGTAACGCTAGCCCCTTTGATCCGTTAAATTGCATGTTAGGTGACTCCGTTCTTTGCTGAAGTTTCGGCACCACAAGATAAAGGGAATTTGTATCTTTTACGCACAAGAGTTGTAGTATGAACTTGGTACCTATTAAAGTTATTATATTTGTATGGGATATTGTATCTTCTATTTTAGCATCAATAATAAATAGATCATTCGAGTCCGGTATATTTCCACAATCTCCTAAAGTTACGAGAGTCATCCCTATTCCCAAAACTTTTGAAGTAGAGAATATTAATAATAATAGACCAATTTCAATATCCCCTATGTTTAGTAAAATGTTCGAAAGAATAGTATACATGCAGCTTTATAACTATTCAAAGGCCCGAAGCAGTCTTTATCGTTCAATTCGGATTTCGGAGTAAAAAATCGATGGTGCAAGCAATATGAGACCAACCGAATTTGTTGTACCAAAATTCGGATTCAGTTAAAATTGGACTTCGAAAGCCTTCCGATAACGTTGACCATGCTGTTTTGTTATCCAAGTTAAGCACCTATGGAGTATACGGGGAATAGCGTTGCATTGCTGTTTTGTTATCCAAGTTAAGCTCCTATGGAGTATACGGGGAATAGCGTTGCATTGGTTTCGATCGCACATTTTCAATTGCCAACAATACACTGGAATACATGACTGTAAATCAAATCTTATCAATCAAATTTAGGGCCTCTATTGTTTCTGATCTTTATTATTGATTTTCCATGTTCCACAAATCAATTCAGTGCATCTTATAAGCCCTTAGTTCCTTAATAGTCCTTTGATAACCTCGTTTGCAAAAAAACGCATATGCATGAATGCGATAAAACCATATTTATTACAATCCCATCGAAACGTAACATTGATATCCCTTGATTTGTTTAATGAGAACTCTTACATTAGTGAAGTGAACGACATTCACTTTCTCGGCATTCATCTCGACCGCCATCATACATTCCAATATCATGTAGATTATAAGGCAACGAAATTAAGCTCATCTATTGGTATCCTGTATAATTTAAAATATTTTATTGCGCTAAAAATTCTTTAAATGATTTATTTTTAACTAGAATTGAAGTTTAGTTTACAAACTATAAAAATGTAACATAAAAAATGTTATGCAAAAGAAAGCATGCAGAGCTTTAAATAACATCCTTTACACAGGACACACGAGTATTTACTTCAAACCGATGAATATTCCCAAGAAGGATCTTTATTGCGTCCTAATACTAGTCTATATGTGTAAAACTGTTCATCTTGACCACGATAGCTATCTCCTCAAACAGTTACAGCCCCAGTCTGATGTACATTCGCATTCAACAAAAAATCGAGAATCGTATAATAAAACAAGGTATAATAAAGCTAAATCTCAAATCTCGTTTATCCATAAGGGTGTTAAATTATGGAATTCCATTCCTAATATAATCAAATCTTCAACTTTATCTTCCACTCTTAAATCCAAACTCAAACCACATTTTGTCTCACAATATTAATACAGTTAGCTAAAACAATTTCCTATAAAATGCATAATTCATCACATTAACTAATTTTTCGTTTTTCTTCAATACTGTAAGGGTTATCGATAAATTTGTTGGATATGCTACTTTAAATTAGGTCAGTGTTAGGATAAGTTGAGGACTATGTAGGTCGCCCTTAAGCATTCTGCTTCTCCAGGCCCACATTTGTATTGCTGTGGATGAACTTAAATTCATAATTTTATACAAAACACGCTGTAAGGTTTATACTCTGCTAGGCTGATGTTCATTAGTAATAGACAAATTGTAAACAGATGTGGTAATTAAGTGTTTCAAAGTGATTCAAAGTGTTTCAAAAATTTTCAAAGCAAACTCATCGGATTCTCCACTGCGGTTCCGGGAGTCTGGGGCACCTGGTCCTGGACCTGCAATGATTGGGTGTGGTTTCTGAAAAGGCTTCGAAATTACATGCATTCGGATTGATCCTAGTAACTGTCCTGCGATGCTTTCCCGTGCTTAAAGGTTCGTTCAATAATAACTTCTTTATACATGAACCGTTCAACTACATTCAAAATAATCTTAATAAAGAAAGATCAGGAAGGAAATTAAAAGCAAAGATGATACTTGAAAACCTACTTATTCTGTATTGAAAAGGTTTCGGAGACCAGTTCCGTCATCAGTTCTGTAAAACATAGAATACACATGTAAACATAGAAGAAGGAACAAACATTGCTACAATGAACGTCTGGAAAAAACTATTGTTACCTACTCAATTATATATAAACAAGCATCATATCCGAAAGAATAAAATGTACCTATCGACTAACAATTTGAAGTGGGAATGAACTCTTTGTATTATTCAGATTGGGTTTCAGTTTGTAAATGAACAGGGACTCAAGAATTCTAAGATCAGTTTTATTTGATGTGGAAGCTAGAATATCAAATTGTTGCTCGCAGACCCGAACATCGCACGACTTCTCATGAATGCGAACCGCAGTATGAGGAGGTCGGGCAAGCAAATCTCCCGTACGATAGCTCCCTCCACAATGCTCTGCTACTCAGGTGTCTTCCAGTTTTTAAATTCGATTTTTACAAATATTTTGCGTCTCTGGAGAAGCTTGTTTGCAGTTTAAAAAATGTACCGTGTACCAAATTCACAGAGTTTATAGGCAAGCTCAATTCTCTTGCCCACAAAGGTTTTTACGGTTTTAAATCATACAAGGTGATTCTGGCTATTTTTCAGAAAGGAGACCTCAAGCTACTCAATACTCTCGCTGCCGATAGATCCTTAATCATTTGCAAGCTCGATAAATGTAGGGGTGGGGTACTAGTTGATCGCGCCCGCGATGTTGAGAGTTCGCACTCCCTAATTCCGGACCGCACTAAATTCATTGAAGTTTCGGAACCAATGAATAATGCAATGTTGAGAATAGAAGATAAAATAAACCATGTGTTACGGAAGTGCAAAGAAATTAAGGCATTGCCAGCAGATCTTTATTCTAGATTGTTCGGCTCTGGTTCTGGTCCTGGCATATTGTATGGGTTGCCAAAAATTCACATAATAGATTTTTCAACTAAATTTCGATTCGGTCCCATTTTTGCGGCACACAATGCTTCCAGTTTCAACTTGGCCAAGTATCTTGTGTCAGTTAAGGATCCATTCACTACGAACGATCATACCGTGGACAACACGTATGATCTAATGCACAAAACTTTGTCATGGCTTCTCTTGGTAATGTATTTACCAATATTCTATTACGAGAGACTATTGAAGTTTGCATGGTGGCCCTCTTATTTAGGCGTGATGGTGATCAGGTTATTGGATTGAACCGTGTACAGTTCAGAAATCTAGAGTCCCTGTTCATTTACAAACTGAAACCCAATATGAATGATACAATCAGTACATTCCCACTTCAAATTGTTAGTCGATAGATAAATTTTATTCCATCAGATATGATGCTTTTTTATGAATAATTGAGTAGGTAGCAATAGTTTTTCTCCAGACGATCATTGTAGCAATGTTTGTTCTTTTTCCTATGTCTACATGTGTATTTTTTTAGAACTGATGATGGAGATGGTCTCCGAAACCTTTTCAATACAGAATGAACAGGTTTTTATCTATCATCTTTGCTTTTAATTTCCTTATTAATCTGCGAGTAAAGAAATGCCGTAATATACATAGAAAGATGAAGGGAATGGCAGCTGGATGCGGCGTTTGCTGTAGTTCCTCCTATAAGCAGTAACTTCATTTTTGAGGAGGTGCGTCCCATCTCAGTCTAGAAGCCTGTGGCCGATGTGAAGCTAACGCACGCCACATGAGCATGTTACCCGCAGGGGAACTGTGTGTGGACCGGATAAAGATTAATTTAATGGAGTATCAAATGGATAACAAAACTTACAATTTTGGTGGGCGTCAAATGCTGTGAATTTTATCATTAGAAACTTTTCGACGGTTATCCGTGATGGAGTAGTTTGCCAAGATGCAGGTGTGACGCGACAGAGTCCATGCAACACGCTTCCCTCAGGTCTCTGCTTCCGATACAAGTGTCGGTATCAGATATGATCGCTCGTGTAACCTTGCAGAGTGTGGAATGCCAACCAGCAGTGGTTACGACTTGGGTTTTAGTTTGTAGTAACAATCAAGCAATTTTTACCTGCCAAACATCAATCAGTGTTAGGCCTAATGATATGCACAATGTTAAACATAATCAGGATGTCCTTTAGTTCGTCCTCTGAAGGCCAGTATCGAGAGGTGTTGAGCGTTCCTAGGTATCCACGCTTGCGGTGGGAGGGGTGGGTCTGTGACTATATAAGGCGAGGGCAACCGCTTACAGGCATCAGTTCATCTCAGGCCTTGGTGGAGTAAGCAACAGCAGCTCGCACAGGTAACACTTGGTGTGTGGAGTGAGGGTACCACGGATCGAAGGAAAGTTACTCGGCAAAGTGCTTGCGACAAAGGAAAGTTATGATGTACCTACCTTCAGCAATGACTATTGAACACCCAACGGAACTCTCCTCAGTGGTTGTCACTGCATTCTAATAAATACTAAAATTATAGCTATCGCAAATTGCTAATTAATCGAAGTCATGATATTCCGATCTTAAATGGATCGAAAAGTAAGATATATGAGACCTTTAGTTAAATTATTATGGCATTTGCTCGCTGATTCAATTTTTAAAAGTCTTTTTTTTTGCTTGCATAATATCATGTCAATGTTTTAGCTCCAAGCAAATTTTGAATTCATTTTCAGAGTGTAGAAAGATATTCAATTCCAACGGACATTACAATCATTACAATATCTAGTACTAGCTTAATATATTTAACAAACAATGTTACTTTAATTTTTGCAGCTCTACTTAGTCTAATTCAAAGTATAAATTCATCTTGTCTAACAGATTAACCCATTTTATGAAGTATCATTTGCGTGTCGGTATCATTTTCTAAACAACCATTATAAAGTAGATATTTTCTAAAGTGTGTTTATCGCACTGTCAATTGCTGTTTATTTAATCAATGGTAGGCACTTCACAGACCTGGATCCCCGTGCAATGTTTGAAACGTGCAATTCAGGTACACAAATTCAATCAAAGAGAGAACTGCACAAATTAGGTTGACGGTGGAAACAGCGGGAACGCTTTATGCACGAGCTCGTGCAGGATATTCGGCTCCGTCACCGCAATCCTCCAGCGCTGTGGTCTGCAGGCTCACACAACGCATAAAACCACGGATTGTATTTCAACGTAAACAAATTTTTTTTTGATGAGTTATCTTAATCAAGTATGAATATTTAATCGCTGTGCGATGTGAATTAAAACAACCATTTTAGGAATTCAATCAACTAAAGTTGGTGCTATTTTGCTATCCGAAGCCCAGGTCGCTCTGGCCAGCGTTGATCGTGAGGGTATGTTACACCAGCTGCAGGCGACTCTGAAAGGCGACACGTTAGGCAACCTGACGGTCGCTGACGAGGGAAGATGTTACTAAACCTGTTGAGAGACCACGATGAGTTATGGCATGAGCAGCTGGTCAACACTTGCAGCACTTAGGGACAACTTCTGACTGCTACTGTCAGTGACCGCTCGACACTCGTACTGTGCAGTAAACAAGTCCGTGTCGGTGTTACTGTCAGCCACTATCATTATATTTTCCTGGTCCAAACATATACGTCACTTATATTTTTTGCGCTTAGTAATACATAATAATCAGGGACTCCCAACATCTGTTCCAGTGCTTGCTACTTTTGCCACCCACTGTCTCTTAGTCCTGGCACCCCAGCTCTTACCACCGCTGATGTCGACGAACATTTCACGATGTTGTTGATGTTGACCACGCACACTTACAGCCAGCGTCCATCTCTGCCGAATCCCCATCACCTGTCACTGCATCAACTCCTGTCACTGCACTCAGTCCTGTCACCCTCCTTCTGTCAACAACTGTCACTGTCACCTCCCCATCCTGTCCCCCGGTCCCTGGTTAGGGCAACAGCGGTCTACCGCGAGTCATGGCTGGCGCGACCATTAGCCTCTCCAAAGCGAGAGGCTAATGGTTGCACTTACCCTCCTGCGCCCCCTCGGCTGATAAGCTAACTAAATATGCTGCACAGTATTTTATCCAGAGTTGCTGTCTCATGGATTAGACAAAGAAAGGAGGAAAGTAATTAGAGACAATGTTTTGCCCGGATTGTAAATGGGGACACTTGCTCTTGCGTCCTCAGGACATTTGGACCCTTTGGAGGACGGCTGTAACCAGTGTGGTTGTTTGATGACACGGAGCGAGTTATTATTTTTATTATTAATAAATCATTTATTCCCATCGTCTGGTAATGGGTTTTCAAATTTTTAAAAAATTACTAATCATAAGACATGAAACTTCATTCTCAACTACGCTATTTAAATTAATGAAAACTAGAGTTCAAGTTAAATTCGTCGCAGTTCATCTCTAGGGGCCGCCGGTTCGGATTACATGAAGCGGAATATTATTTACAATAGTATCGTCACTGAATTAACAGAAAATGTCCATGTTGACAAAATAATCATGACTGCATAGCGTTGGGAAGAACAGTGATACGCAGGGTTGAAAAATAAGAAATACATGGGGTGGATAAATAACAAAATACATGGGTGTGGAAAATAACAAGTACATGGGGTTGGAAAACAAGCATGCACGTGGTTTGAGTCCTGAGAACATGGGGTTGGGACATCGAAATATGCTAACATATTGCTACTTTATTGTACGATGACAAAGGTGTGAATGGACGACATGAATTATACAGAAAATATGAATACATCATAGAGTTGGGAACTCGAAAAGCGCTAACATATTGTAAAGATGGGTCTAAACCATTGTAGGAATAATGAAGGGGTAAATAGGAGACATAAGTTAAACGAAAATATGTTGTACATAAAATACGTACCAACCAACTGAATATACAATATACACACTTCATGACCGCTAGGAATGATTAAATGATTGACAATCTGAATAATACAATGCTGGAGTAGAGAAGTCAGATGAATATACTTCTGTTATAGAAGACAAAGCAAAATATTAGCTTATAAGGCAATGATTGAATCATCAAAAGTGGTACGATAATTGTTAGCAATAATTCAATGAATTGTATTTAAATCGCGTTAACCTTTGTCAAAGTTGGAAGCTGCCTATCGTTCCTCGAAAAGACTGAACTCGTATTTTGATTATGCTAAAACGATTGAAGCATTTAAAACATAGAAATAGACAAAACGCTAGTTAACACTTATGGTAACTGGCAAAGACAATTGTGATCGGTAGCAACATAGAAAACATATGCACCGTCAGAGTAAAGACGATGAGATGGTGTCTCAATGTTGAGAGTTATGGTGGTGGTGTTTTCGGACATGCTCAAGAACAGAATGCATCATCTGGTTACTGGTATTATGCATTTAGCTTTTGATTGTGGGCAAAGTTACGCTTTTGAATTGATCGGTCAATAGATGTTCACTAAGTCTATTCTTAAAGGACTTGTTGGATTCAAAATTCTTGAGGCTTGTTGGGAGGTTGTCCGGGATTTTGGTCCAGTGATCGGATTAGCTCTACAGTCAGTTTCTGTTTTCCTGTGTTCAACGTGCAGATTATCATTATTTCTTGTGAATCGAATGTTCTTTTCTCCTCGACAATATATGTGCATTTGACTGCAGAATGAATGTTTTTCTAGAAGATCTTTAGGAATTCTGATCAACTCATGGAGTGCCAGTGTGTTGTCGAAATTGAGCCACTTTAATTTTTCGTGGAGAGGACTTACGTGGTCTCGTTTTTTGTGGTTACCATCGCATGTTATTCTTGCCGCAAAGTTTATACAACGTAGCACTTTCTCTCTTTGAGTTTTCTTGCATTTCCCCCAATTTGAAAGACAATAGTTGATGTGAGAGAATTCTAAAGCGTGGACAATCAGTAATCTTGATTTGCAATCCAATTATTTTTTTGCGGAGTTTAGGAACAAAAGTGTTCCATTCAACTTGGAACACAGAGTAGTTACGTGGTGTTTGAAGGAAAGATCGGAGTCAAACCATACTCAGAGACTTATAACGTTATCTTCAACAGGAATGCCTGATTTGCCTATCCTGATAGAGAAATTAATTGGAACTGCTTTTCTTTTCGAGTTCGAGCCGAACAAGATGCATTTTATTTTTTCATAGTTGAGCTTGAGTCTATTTTTATCATACCAAGATTTCATATTACTCACGGCTGTCTCAGCGTCGTCTTTCAGTGCATTCAGATCTGACGATTTTCGGTAAAGCAATATTTGAACATCACCGGCGCACATTACCATTTTCACTTGATTTTTTGGTAATTTGCAGTCGATGTCACTTACAAACGCCAGGAACAACAAATGGCCGAGTATCGAACCTTGAGGGACCCCAAAAGCAACTGTGGTCGAATTTGACATAGTTGCGTTATCGAGTTTAACTGATTGTTGACGATTCATCAGATAACTTTCGAACCAAGTAAGGTCGATTCCGATGTCGCGGCGCTTGCCAAATAGAATTTTATGGCATACACTGTCGCATGCTTTCGATAAGTCTAGCATTAGCGGCAGAGATATCTACCCTCATTAAAGTTTCTGTACAGATCTTCAGTGATGCTCATAAGTGAGTCTTCTGTTGACAATTTTCGCCGATGAGCATACTGGCAGTCATTGAACAGTTTGTTTTATTTGAAGTTATCGATCAATTGGATAGATATAACTTTTTCTATAATCTTGGATAGGACAAGCAGAAGACCGATCGGTCTAAAGTTGGATGGTTCATTCGTGTCCCCAGATTTATGAATTGCTTTTATGAGTGCATGCTTCCAGATTTCTGGAAAAGTTTTACCTGCTATGGAGTGTTAATAACTGTGCTGATAAAAGGCAAGGTAACTATTATGCCGTCTTCCAGATACTGTAGAACTAAACCATCTACTCCTGTAGAATTTGTGTTCTCCAAGGCAAATACAGCTCGTTTTACTTCGTGTTGCGAAATTTGCTTTGGTTTCCATTTGACGTTTGCTTCTTGGTCATTGGCTCCATCGAAAGCTTTTGGACTCCATGTATTTGTTCCGCTGCTTTGTAATTCTTGATATATGCTTCCTGGTTACCTCTTCAAAAACCTGTTTCCCAACTCCAGCGAAGTAGTTAAACTTCTCTGAAGCTGCTTGAGGATTCGGATAAGTAGGTGAGGTGATATTTTTTGTAGGGAACAATTCTTCGCAGTACATTCCACGCTTCTTTTAGATTGTTTTTGCACTTTCTAGTTCCTCATGATGCTATTTAATTTTTTGCTCTCCTTACTTCTCGATTGGCTCTTCTATTTTGAATTCGAAATAATTCTAACCAACAGAGGCTTTGTTTTGCTTTGCGCTTGGGATGTTTTTAAAGTGCAATTTCGTTTCGCAGTTTTCCTCTTATCCATTTAACCGGTATGCTTTTCATTGTTTTAGTTTTCGTTGGCGCCACATCGTTCTGACATGTGAGAAGATAGTTTGTGAGTAATTGGGCTTGCTCTGTGACGTAATTTGTGCTATGTATCGGTTTTATCATCTCGACGTTTGCCACTAGTTGTGCTCTGAAATTATCCGCGGGGTAATTTCTTTTTGTACGACATGTTATTTTGTATACTTGTTTCTTCTGTTTTTTGATGTTAATGGTGCAGTTTATTTCATGATAATCAGAGAAGGAATTTGGCTCCACGTCTGTGGTAACAATGGAAGACGGGTTGTTACTTAAGAGCAGATCTAGTACAGTTTTAATTCTGGAGTAATTCTTGTTGCACTTTTTATGAATTGATGCAGCCTGAGTCTGTCTAAAACCGGCTTCATATTGTTGGATTTCAATTTCAATTGATCATTATTGAAATCTCCCAAAATGTACAGCCTCTTCCCTAAGCTGATAGCTTCTCAAAATCTTTCTTCGATGTATTGAAAAGACAGCACACTTGTTTTGGGTGGTCTGTAAAGAGAACCAACAACAAACGATCGTTTTTTTTATCAATGCCGTTTCTAGATTGTATAGTTTTCTTTTAAGGTAACATAAGACTAGTTAAACATCACATATTCGACCGGTTGAATGCCGGTGCATACAAAAGAATAAATCAAGCATAAGAGAGCCTGCCTAACAAAGTTTGACGTCGGGTGAATATATTTCTTGGAAGGAATCTTGTAATGAGACAATTATTAATGCTTCATGTGTTGTATCTAGTACAGAATATATTAAAACTTGTCAGTGTACTCAAAATTTGGATTTACCCTTATTCATAGATGTTTTAGTAGAACTTGATCAGTTGTTGTTGAATTACATCAGTCAAAATAAACTCTCAGAATGTCGGTCATTTGTTCTTTACGGACCTTATCATCGTCGCGGTTGACCGACCATTCTGCACTGCACGAAATAATGCGCTAGTCCTCATAAAGCGCGACCTATGGAAGAACAAAATTACAGCGGACGCTAATTCCGTACCTCCTGGCATGTCTCGGTTCCGTATCTCTTCATGTCTCACCTGATATCATCTACGGAGTACCTTCACCCATGAGATATTCATTACTGGGCGCTTGAACGATTCCTGGAATCGTTCATTTTAGAGTTATTAGAAGGGAAAATACGACTTTAAGTGATCTCATTGCTTCCAAAATTCTCAATAGGGAACTAAATTTTCCTTGTAAATATGAAACGTGTAAGTAAAATCTCTGACAATTTGATGGAACAGCTTATAATGTCATAACATATTTTAATCGGTTTCAAACCATCATGTAGTTTTTTATTTCAGGATTATATCAAAATAATATAATTTGACCTAATTACGCATGTTTATGAGAAGCTGTTATTTAAAACTATATATGACTCCTGTGGACTTCACTTTTTCCATAACGAAGAAGAAGATAATGATTGAGAACAATTATCCTGCTTACCAGTCCTTTGAGACTTCCATAGACAAACCGATTTTTTATGTGATGGCAGGTATTTTTTATAGTCTACTAAACCGATACTTTTTTCAAGCATCATTTCAACATTGCCGTCTAACACCTTCCAACAGGGCAGTGCAGCCTTGTATCAGCGCCTCCCATCCGCCGACAATTTACATTCCCGGAAGCATTTTATCGCCGCCGTTTTCCTGTTTGCTTGAGACCAGAGGTTCAGGTTCGCCGGCTGGACACTTAACCTAGCGGGCCCGTCCTGCATACATGCAAGAGCGCTGTTATATTAAGTATTGCGCACCATGGTGCATCTACATGTATTTTCCGTATACTTGGTCCGAATATCAGAAGATAAATTTGGACAACATAGTAATTGAGAAGAGCATCTCGATTCAGTGACCTGGACAGGGTGACTCGTACTGTAACTCTGCCACGCCTACCAAGGACGGAGTGGTGCTTGACCTCCCATGGCTGTTGGACCGTCATTTATGCACACGCATTAACTGTTGTAAATCATACGCTTGCTTGGTAGGATGCAAATAAACCAGGCTGGTTCCTTTTATGGCTTAGGTTAGCAGGCAGTTGGTGGTCAGGCAGTGTTTTCATTGGAAGCTGGTGGTGTTTATGATTTATCGCTGTCTCTCCATGCAGGGAAACCGAACACTTCAGCAGTTGAAGCGCAAAGACCTCAATACGGTCATTAGAACAATACCCCTTGATCTTAGAACGTCCTCAATACGGTCATTAGAACATTACCCCTTGATCTTAGAACGTCCTCAATACGGTCATTAGAACAATTCCCCTTGATCTTAGAACGTCTCAATACGGTCATTAGAACAATACCCCTTGATCTTAGAACGTCCTTAATACGGTCATTAGAACATTACCCCTCGATCTTAGCACGTCCTCATTACGCTATTAGAACATTAACCCTCGATCTTTGCACGTCCTCAGTACAGTCCTTAGAACATTACCCCTCGATATTAGCACGTCCTCAATACGGTCATTAGAACATTATCAATCGGTCTTACAACGTCCTCAATACGGTCATTAGAATATTATCAATCGGTCTTAGAACGTCCTCAATACGGTCATTAGAACATTACCCCTTGATCTTAGCACGTCCTCATTATGCCGTTAGAACATTACCCCTCGATCTTTGCACGTCCTCAGTACGGTCCTTAGAAGAGTACTCCTCGATCTTAGCACTTCTGGTAGAAGGAAGGGATCATTTGCGTCAGATCTCTAAGATAAGCAGGACTTCATTTTAGCTGATTTTAACTTTTAATCGTTCGTATACGCGTTCGTATACTGCTTCAACCGCTCCTCGCGTTAAAGCAGTCACCGCACCTCGCGTTGAAGCAGTCACCGCTCCTCGCGTTGAAGAAGTCACCGCACCTCGCGTTGAAGCAGTCACCGCTCCTCGCGTTGAAGCAGTCACCGCACCTCGTGTTGAAGCAGTCACCGCTCCTCGCGTTGAAGCAGTCACCGTACCTCGCGTGGAGACTCAGCACGAGGGCTTGAGAGATAACAATTTCCTCCTGAATACAATAAATCACACTTTACAGGAACAGTTTATCAATAAATATCCGAAGACAGTAGTGCTATGTGATGGGTGAATAGTTTTACCGCGCACGTGGCCCCTCAAAAGGTTGCACGATTTCAAATTTACACGCCATTTATTGTGGAGTGGCCATTAGGCCCTTTGCTGCCATGTTTGCCGCCACGGTGGCTGCTTGGGGCAGCCTCCGTGAATAATGGCCTCCGCGAGGCGTGCACCTGGCGGACAGCGCTTACTTCCTGTCCGCTGTCATCTCCTGCCCGCAGCCCTTGTCCGCGCTTAGTTGTCTCGCCCCTGAGTGTTTGAGAGGCGTTTGGAGAACAGCTGAGCTGAGATCATTCAACAGTTTCGTTGCAAACCATTCGAAATCCATTTACAAAACTTAATGAAATGCTTGAAAAGGTTTAAAGATTATTTGAACTTGAGATGTTAGTGAAATGTAAAACTACCATCAGCGACGTTGAGACTCCAATAATTGTAAATCATATATTTTATTGAAATTTCATATGATTGACAATCCATCGCATGCGTCGATTCAGTGCAGAAGTTCTCCTTTCAAAGATTTTTCCTGCAAGTGTTATATTGGAATAAGGCCAAAAGACTAACACACGGGACCACCTTTTATATATCCTTATTTACAGGGATATATACAGGACAGGTTGAGGACGGAGGAGAGTATGGTCATAGCTGGCACCTTATTGTGTACAGTTACGTATACAGTAGAAATCACACATGTGTACTTAAAGATCTGCCTTCTCTTCCAGTCCGGGGCCAGCGTGGCTAACACGCCATAACCGCTAAACAATAATTGGCGGGATCCGTTGTCTCTGTTTCTTAAAGGAGGAATGTACTTTTTGTCGCACATATCAAGTGAGCCATTCATACATGTAGAATAAGTATCGTTAGGACCACTGTTCACTTTTCTCATTAAATCTGCACATAAGTGCCTCAATTTCTGAATCGAAACTGTACCACTCGTTGAGCATCGCCCTCTACCAGGGTGGAGGTTGAGAAGAAGCAGTAGTGCTCACTATAGGGCCCTGCGTTGGCAGAATGGGACCCCAGAAGAGGCAGTCCAAGGATCACGGCTTGGGAATAGAAGGACTTCGCGCATTGCCCTATGCATCGCATATGTCGGTAATATTAGAAATATTCATAGATTTGTAGGTATTCTTCTATTTTGCTACTAATGCTCCAGCCATCGTTTCCTGATCCTTTGTTTGAAAACTTCAGCATTCCAAACAAATCCTAGCAACGTGGATTAAATTGTTGAATCGGATACGGACATTTTGAAAAAAAGGATTTTGGTCTGAATCTTTTGGAAGGAACGACATTTATGTGCGTAAAGTGGCATCTGCCATCATTAACACTAACCTCGTCGAACAAAGCAGTATTTTATTCAAAGTAGTGTCCCTTGAATCTTTTCATTTTGAGTAGCATCGCGTCTTAACCAATGGACCTTGCCGTGGCCTCTTGTTGCCCCATGTTACTAGTTCGCGTCATATTTTATTGCTCCTTTAGTTTAGCTTATTATCAGGCGTACATCACATCTATAATGTATTAAACATATGGTTAGGTCAGTAATCAAAATCTAGAGTTCTGTAAATGACAAACAATTTATTTCCTTACCAACAGCTTGATAAATAATTTGAACGCATTCAAATCGTCATGTATAACTTTATGTGGCTGTATTTCAGAATATCTGTTATGCTTTCCAACTTGGATTTAAGCAAAGCTATCATTAGAGCAAGCGTAACTTGCCACCGCAGGTGACCCCTAAAACACCGGTCTGATTGGATTACCGCGACCTGAGTTGTGATTGTACTGAGAGGGACACTGCACATTTAAAAAATAAATGTGGAAACAAAACTTTTGTTACTGTTTTCAGAGATTTTTGTCATAACTGTTTTTTTATTTGACAGTACTCTCAAAGTGAGTATAATTGTTCTATCTTTAAAAGTACTCTCGAAGTGATAATAGCTGTACTCTCTTTCGCAGTACTCTCGATATGAGTATAATTGTTCTTTGCTAGGCAGTATTCTCAATGTGAGTATAATTGTTCTTTGTTAGGCAGTACTCTCAATATGAGAATACTGGACATGGTTTAACTGCCTGTACTTGCCATTGACTTGAGTTAAATATTCAGATAACTTTATTCTAGATGCAATTTAAAACCTTGTTCAAACAATTAAAAATCTATCATTATGCTGCTCTTAGTACAGTTTCGCTCCGATGCCTGTAACTTTTAGTTGATGAAGTGCACGTTTATTGACTTACAGTTTACTATTTGCTCTGTTTGCACGTATCTGCTCTGCCGCCTTCGGTGACCTCCCTTCTTATACTCCAGTGCGCTCTGTTGATAGAGTGCATGTCTTACTCAATGAGGTGAACCCGCAGCAGGGATGATTCCGCACTGGGGGTGATACCTAACGAGGTGTCACTGCTGTGTGGAGACCTGCTCAAGTGTAGCGGTAAAGTGATGTTGCATGCCAACCTAATGAGTATAGTGAATTGGCATTAACTTAGTATAGTGAATTGACATTAACTTAGTATAGTGAATTGGCATTAACTTAGTATAGTGAATTGACATTAACTTAGTATAGTGAATTGGCATTAACTTAGTATAGTGAATTGACATTAACTTAGTATAGTGAATTGGCATTAACTTAGTATAGTGAATTGACATTAACTTAGTATAGTGAATTGGCATTAACTTAGTATAGTGAATTGACATTAACTTAGTATAGTGAATTGGCATTAACTTAGTATAGTGAATTGACATTAACTTAGTATAGTGAATTGGCATTAACTTAGTATAGTGAATTGACATTAACTTAGTATAGTGAATTGGCATTAACTTAGTATAGTGAATTGACATTAACTTAGTATAGTGAATTGGCATTAACTTAGTATAGTGAATTGACATTTACTTAGTATAGTGAATTGGCATTAACTATCATCTTCTAGTTCACACAAACAAAAAATAGTTGATTTATAAGAAAATGCATGTAATTTATTCAGTTCCTCATTATTTAAACAAGAAATTTCCTTTCATCGATTTGCAACATACATTTTTATACCTTTACATATCATTGTAATACACAACTGGTCATTTCCTGTCGGTCATTTGTTCTCTGTCGTCCTCGGCGCTCCTTCGCCCCCACAAAATGCTCATTCTTCCTGTGGCCTTGGGGCCACTCATGGGGAGGGTGACGCTAACCCTGTGGGAGGGAGAGGCGGGTAATGTGAAGGCCTTACAAGTGTTACCAAGTCTAAGAAGACAACAGCAGAACTTTTGGCCCAATCTTGTTTGCCATTTTCTAGTAAGGAGATTGGTTCAATTGTATAAAGTCGTGGGTTGAAGAAAGGGAAGGCGATGAACCTCGTTCACTGTTGTTGTCATCAGCAACAGGAAGAAAGAGAAGGCGATGAACTGGTTCACTGTTGTTGTCATCAGCAACATGAAGAAAGAGAAGGCGATGAACTGGTTCACTGTTGTTGTCATCAGCAACATGAAGAAAGAGAAGGCGATGAACTGGTTCACTGTTGTTGTCATCAGCAACAGGAAGAAAGAGAAGGCGATGAACTGGTTCACTGTTGTTGTCATCAGCA
>SDVV010009036.1:0-16910 GCA_016164225.1 Gammarus roeselii
ATATGTCTCCTATTATTTGACTCGGTATATTTAGGGAAACAAACACGCGAAGAAGCTAGGACGTGTTTTGAAAGAAGTGATGCAGGGATGAATTTCAACATGTATCCCTAAGTGTAAGCATCTTGCCATCAAAGTTTTTTACGCACCTTGATCTTCTCAATTACTCACACTCTCCTTGTTTTTTATTAGTTCCATTGCACGGCATGTAGCAATGTATATGCAATTTAATATGTATGTGGTGTTCGTGACTTACTGTACTTCCCTTGTTGGTCTGAATGGGTTGCTCGATGTCGGCCTCTTTGCGGTTCCTGGTGATCTATGCATTAATATAATCTTTTTGCTCCAGAGGTGCCAAAGCAAAATCATCCTCACTTCATAGCATATTTTTTCGAGCAGTAATAAAATCTTCATTTGTGAAACATGTTTTCCATTTCATTGTAATATTTTAAAGACAAGATTCATGCTACTTCTTTTCTTCTATTGACTATGTTTAGAGAAAAAAAAAATACATTCGCTATTTATATTTATAATATGCCGCAGTATCTCAAATATTATGCTTCCTCAAGCACTGCTCGAAATATAATATCACGTTTTGTAGGTGGCAACGACTTGTCATCGCACCATGCAGCTGTTCGTCGCGTTTGCGCTCCTCTGCGGATTCATGTTGCCTACCCTCAAGGGGGTGGAGTCTCAGAACCAGACTCACCACGGCCACAGGAGCAAGAGATGGATCTTTATCAACCCCGATGCAAGGATCACCCTAGGTCAGTGTCCAGTGCATAACAAAGAAGTTCAACTGGGTGAAGCTAAAGTGAACAGATTTCATTTGTTAATCTTTCATATTGATTGTGGTTATTTATATTTGCTGATTTCTTATTCATAGTTTTAAAATTGCGACAATTCATAAGTGAAAGTTCAAATTTTTAAAATACAATTATCTTTAGATACATCAGTTACTCAATATACTGTATTAAAATGGGTATAAAAAATGGTAGGATGTGGGATCAAAATATTGAAATGGGATTAAAAAGTAAAGAAATAGCTAATCTTTGGAAGATTTATCATTCTGTAAGGGCCAATTCTGTGTTCGGAGAATAAAATAGTAACACCTCAAGTATACATTCATTTTAGCATATTTTTTTTTATCCCCGTTTTCAGCGAGTCGTCTTTGTTTGTTGGATGATATCTTCCAAGATTTCGAGATATAATCATGACCATTTCTGACACTTCCCAGGTTTCCTACTCAACACTCCGATTTCGCTGGCTCTTCCCACTCTGAATCCAATAAAAAAAGGTCGAGCCCTTGACAGCTACGACGAGGAGTTGAGGCTGGCAGGTCAGGAATATCCTGACGGCCTTTTCTGGGAGCCTTCTTACAAACAAGAGTTGGGAACCCTGCAGGTCTACTTCGCCTACCTAAAGGTATACTCTTAGTTTACTGGATTATTCTATCTGGTATGCAATGAAATTGGCCTACGTTCAGTTATCAAGAGTGTTTCTCCTATGTAGCATGTTTTTATTTCATATGGGGTAGTACAATGACGCATTTCAGTGTCTTGCAGAGTAGCAGCTATACCTTACAATGGTCTTGAACTGAAAGTGACTGTCAATTAGAAACATTTATTTTGTACACTTGTTTGTTGACACAGTAGATATAAATTACATTTGTGTATTTGATACGTGTTGTTTATTGCAATCGGATATAATTTGCAGTGAATGGAGACTGATCAGATTCCTGTCCAATATATTGAAATATTTATAATTTATGCTGATGATATGAGGCCTTGGAACCACCTGTTCCTGCCTCGGACAGTACAGGTTTTTAATACATTGTCTTATTTAATCAATGTTGACTTCGACAAAGAAATTGACAAGCAGCACCAACACCTCCAATTTATCAACCAGTCTTCTGTTCTTGAACTAAGCCTGACCACTCGTTTCCAACAAGTCATTGCCGTATATTGACTCCAGGTGCCAACGGTGGCCTGCCAGGAGAGGCTGGTCTGCGAGCTCGCTGGGGATCCGGTCACCTACTCTCCGCTCTCCACGCTGGTGCTTAAGGAGCTCAGGTGAGGAGCTCATGGAGATAGGAAAAGAGCTCAAGAAGCGTTGGATAAAAGCTCAAAGAAGCTTAGGTAAGTGTTCCATGGAGGTCAAATAAGCCTCCGCACATGATGGTTAAAGGCCGGAAGTCCATGAGTCTTTTGAATATCAAGCCTTGCTGCCTCGGGATTGCAGCCAATAATGATAATAATAATAAAAGCCAATGAACACGCAGGAGAGTGCGTGCTGATTGGTTGCAATCCAGAGGACGCAAGACTTATCATTCAAATGACTCAAGGCCTTCAGGCCTTGAGTCGTTTGAACGATGAAGAGGTCATGAAGCTTAGATAACGAGCTAAAGAGGTCATGAAGCTTAGATAACGAGCTAAAGAGGTCATGAAGCTTAGATAACGAGCTAAAGAGGTCATGAAGCTTAGATAACGAGCTAAAGAGGTCATGAGGCTTAGATAACGAGCTAAAGAGGTCATGAAGCTTAGATAACGAGCTCTTGTAGTGTCGATAAGTAGTTCAAGCAGCTTATGTAAGGTGTTGAAGGAGGCCAGGTAAGGAGTTCAGACAGCTTATGTAATGAGTTAAAGGAGCTTACGCCAGGAGTTCATGGTACTTTAATGACGAGTTAATGGAGTTTAGGTGAGGAGTTCATGGAGTTCATCTAAGGAGCTCACGAAGCTCAGGTGAGGAGTTTATGGAGCTTATGTTGCTTGTAGGGAACGAGCGTAACTAGTTCAGGTAAGGAGCGTAATGAGCTTAGATAAGGCTCTCACGGAGCTAAGGTAAGGAGCTCATTAAGCCCAGAGGAAAGAACGATCAAGGTCGCGGTGGAAATTATAGAGAATTATCATTGTCTCGATCAATGTAATATCATTGTCTTGATCAATGTGATATCATTGTCTTGATCAATGTAATATCATTGTCTCGATCAATGTAATATCATTGTCTCGATCAATGTAATATCATTGTCTCGATCAATGTAATATCATTGTCTCGATCAATGTAATATATATGTACACCGGAAACAAGGCCATTGTTTTGATACTACGTCGTCTATATTTGTACACCGGAAACAAGGCCATTGTTTTGATACTACGTCGTCTATATATGTACACCGGAAACAAGGCCACTGTTTTGATACTACGTCGTCTTTATATGTACACCGGATACAAGGCCACTGTTTTGATACCTCGTCGTCTTTATATGTACACCGGAAACAAGGCCACTGTTTTGATACCTCGTCGTCTTTATATGTACACCGGAAACAAGGCCACTGTTTTGATACCTCGTCGTCTATATTTGTACACCGGAAACAAGGCCACTGTTTTGATACCTCGTCGTCTATATATGTACACCGGAAACAAGGCCACTGTTTTGATACCTCATCGTCTTTATATGTACACCGGAAACAAGGCCACTGTTTTGATACCACGTCGTCTATATATGTACACCGGAAACAAGGCCACTATTTTGATACCTCGTCGTCTATATTTGTACACCGGAAACAAGGCCACTGTTTTGATACCTCGTCGTCAATATATGTACACCGGAAACAAGGCCACTGTTTTGATACCCAGTCGTCTATATATGTACACCAGAAACAAGGCCACTGTTTTGATGCCTCGTCGTCTATATATGTTCACCGGAAACAAGGCCACTGTTTTGATACCTCGTCGTCTATACATGTACCCGAAAACAAGACCACTGTTTTGATACCACGTCGTCTACATATGTACACCGGAAACAAGGCCACTGATATGATACCTCGTCGTCGCCAACATGTTTTTCTAAGAAGGACCGATATAATTGGACCAAAAAGTGTGGGTACCTCTTCAGCTATGCGTTAGAGTATTTCATCTTGGTGAGTAATCCAATTCTTGATATGTCAGCACCTGAGTAATGTGGGTGATAACGATACTACTTACACAAAATATTGTCCGTCATCACAGTGATATAATTATTTGACATCTGATTTTTTACAGACAAACCCATGGTCCCGTGAAACCATCCATGAATTCCCTGTTCTGGCGGTTCATGGCAGCTTCTGCCACGGGCTACGCCTACAGTGAAGAGAACTGCGCGGAGTACTACTCTGAGTGCGGGGTGCCTGCTAAGCACCAGCTCAACATGCCGGTGCTCAAAGTTTGGCAATATCTTGCTGACACCATCGATCTTAAATTTGTGTAGTGTACGGATTATTTATGTACAAATTATCTTTTTTTTAAAGGGCATTGCTAGAAATTATTTTCAGAATTTAAATGGCATTATAAGGAAGTTGATAAATTATGAACGCAGAGTATGATTTTGATGGAATATTTTGTGATAGCATGTTACATTTATCAAACATTTTAGAATTTGTGTGAAAGCGTACCGTAAAATAAATGTTGTGTTTTACCATCATACTGTGTTTGAAATGATTCCATTCCAATTACAACCAAGTGGCTTTGCGTTTAGTTTTAGTGCACGAAATTATGCTAATGGGATATTTTATGCAAATCGATATTACAGAACAAAAACAGATTTTGTATCGTATTTATTTTGCACTGATATATCTTGACTAGGAATAACTAGTTGAATTCATTTCTGTTCAAGAATTGCGATATAATCCAGAAGATTTTAAAACCTGATATGAGCCCATTAGCTATTCCAAGATGAGGCGGCGTAGTTGGAGCTCCTCAAATGTTTCTTCATCAACAACTTGCATGGATGTAAATGAATATGAAAATATTGAAAAAGATATTTAATAAATGGAATCAATATAACTAGTTGAATATGAGCAATAATTATATTTATTCCATGAAACTCAGTTCTGATCATTTTTTGCTGTCTAAATACGGACGATGTTCATGCAGCTCCGAACAGCGACAAAACCGACTAAGATAAATTAGGTCGCATATGACAGTCTCATAATTGTTTTTCATCGTTCTGTGCTATAAATGTTGGTATTATGAAATATTTTATCTTCTGTGTGACTGAATCAATACAAATAAAGACATTTGCGACCTAAGAAATGCCCCAATTAAGATATTACAGGGCGGCACAGTAAGCTCCTACTTCTTACCGGCATTGCGGCATTACTTTATATGTAACAAGATTAGTATGGTTACAATGATTTACTAAGTTATATCCACATATATATATCGCTAACTAGGATGAGATTATAGGTTTTTTAATCAACACCCATTATTGTATGAATAGAGAAATCAAATAACCTCGTAGAAATGTTGCGTCATCGTACGCAATGTTCTTCAATCTGCTGCAGCCCTCGTGGCTCCCATGCATGTGGATCCTCACAAACACAGGTAAGGTAATTGGTGCAGACTCCAATCTGATGCCAGTGCATTTACGCACTGACATCAGTGCATTAACGCACTGGCAACAGTGCATCTACGCACTGACAACAGTGCATTAACACATCGCATCAGTGCATTTACGCACTGGCATCAGTGCATTGACGCACTAGCAATAGTGCATTAACACACTGGCATCAGTGCATTTACACACTGGCATCAGTGCACTTACGCACTAGCATCAGTGCATTTATGCACTGGCATCAGTGCATTAACGCACTGGCAACAGTGCATAAACGCACTAGCATCAGTGCATTAACGCACTGGCATCAGTGCATTAACGCACTAGCAACAATGCATTAACACACTGGCATCAGTGCATTTACACACTAGCAAGAGTGCATTAACGCACTAGCATCAGTGCATTAACGCACTGGCATCAGTGCATTAACGCACTAGCAATAATGCATTAACACACTGGCATCAGTGCATTTACACACTGGCATCAGTGCACTAACGCACTAGCATCAGTGCATTTATGCACTGGCATCAGTGCATTAACGCACTGGCAACAGTGCAATAACGCACTGGCATCAGTGCATTAACGCACTAGCAATAATGCATTAACACACTGGCATCAGTGCATTTACACACTGGCAACAGTGCATTAACGCACTAGCATCAGTACATTAACGCACTGGCATCAGTGCATTAACGCACTAGCAATAATGCATTAACACACTGGCATCAGTGCATTTACACACTGGCATCAGTGCACTAACGCACTAGCATCAGTGCATTTATGCACTGGCATCAGTGCATTAACGCACTGGCAACAGTGCAATAACGCACTGGCAACAGTGCATTAACGCACTGGCATCAGTGCATTAACTCACTGGCATCAGTGCGTTAGTGCATTTCCAACAGAATGCTGGAAATGCATTTCATTCCATCCCTTTAGAAGATAATGAACAGTGATTCCATAAGGTGAGTGCATTTGATCGTTAGTATTTCAAAATAAATTTTCACTTTTTTGATCGATCTTTTTCATTTGTAACAATTATTTTTGGGTTAGATCATTCGGCCAACAATGTATGGCATAACAAGACCCATTTTGATTATAGTTTCTGTTTTGGGGCGGTCTTACCAGTCCCTGAATTCCGGGAAAAAATGACTTTTCATGCTGGTAAATCCTGGATCCCTGTCTATTCAGTAGTGTTATAAAAACACCATACAACACGATCTTCGGCACAGGACATGCGGCGAGAGTGCTCCTGTTTATAAATATACCTCAAACTCAATATTGAGACCTTCAGCTCTTTGGGTTGAACTCAAAATTGTGAATGTGAACATGAGAAATAAATTAAATTGCCGTACATATTTAGGATACGACATGTGTAGAAATCTACCGCAATTAAAGGGTGTGCAACCAAGAATACTGTTTTAAACTGACTACACGTAAGCCATCGTACACATACTGTAGAATTTGAGACATATCGAATCATTGTTTAGGCAAAGAGCGACTTAATGTATTTGGCATGTGTTTTCATTGGGAACATATAATTCACTCAGCAGTCATGCTTTCTTTTCTCGACCTCGAAGCTGGAAGAGTGGTCTACAAGGCGTCCCCATGGGGGAATATTGTTTTGTGCGTGTACACACACACAGGTGGTCTTTCAAACATCAATGGTGTGATTCGCTGGTTACTTGACATGAAATCGCCTTATTTTTCGTCAATATTTTATCAGAATCGTAGTTTTATGTAACACAAATGCACTCTAAAGAACATCCCGAGATAACCCGTGTAAATAAATAAATTCAGTTATAAAATATGTACATAAAATCAATCGGGATTCCGGGATTTCGAGATCCCGGTACAGAAACCTTCATTGTAATGTTTCTTCGAGCCCAGCCGCCCTAGGTGCACTTATAATAGCACATTTATAAAATCCAATGTATTGTATCGCTTAATGGCGTGTTCTCACAGAGAAACAATAAATGAATCAACTATCAATAGCGAGTATTATTGACTACTCCATCGAATGAGTCCTGCTTCATCTGTGAAAGGGGAAACGTGGGACAGTAAAAACACAAAACAAAAAACAAAACAACTGACAATTATCCTTGTCCCAATGTTAAGAGTTTGAAATTATCTGGCATGTCACAACTGAGGAATTGATTATTATTTTAAATGGCTTATCACGCCTGGCACGCTATACTTAGTGGTTGAATTAACTATTTGCGGGAATAAGTAACTGGCTTGATATTTATTTATTCTATAGATTAGGGAATTGGTTCCGTCTAGTTATATTTCTACAGTTTAGACATTGTTTTTGAGTGCCTTGAAGGCGGTCTCATAGTGGTTACTTGAAGAGTACGCTGTCCACAGTGATGAATAAAATACATATTTACAATAACAATCGCAATATGATACAGGCTCACGGAGACGCGGATTCACTGCTATAGAATATGTTTGAAGAAAATCTTGCCCATTCTTGCGGGCCGAACCCAGGACTGTTACAGAAATCCAGTTTCCCAAGAAACCGCTTCAACGTCACCTACTCCATCACCCACATTATTCATGACTATGATGTGGGTGGGAGAGCTCGTGCAAGAAATGATAGTAGGTAATCTGCCCTATCTAATAATAATATTGCTGATGTTTATGTTTATGTTTAAAGTGTGTTTATGTCATCATTTATTTCACGATGATAGGCATTGGCATATCCGAGAGGTAGGAAGAGAACTCTAAAATACCCTTGGAATATTCGTACACGAGATTTGGGAGAAATGGAGACTGTTCTAATTTTTTCGATTCATAAAGTCGATCTTGAGGGGCCTTCAATTATCCTAATTTTAGCGTTCCGATTCATAAAGTAGATCTTGAGGGGCCTTCAATTATTTTGATTTTACCGTTCCGAAACATAAAGTACGTCTTGAGGGGCCTTCAATTTGACACAATCAGATCAAAAATTTTAATTGAACCTGATTAAAATTGTGAATTCAAACTCGTGGTCCAAATCGAACGCCTGCTAATGGAATCTGATTGAAAATCCGTTTGTTAGTGAACCTTTGCTACAGACCAACATAAGACTTAACTTTCCGTCATTACACTTAATCATATGTTCTAATTACATTGTAATGGCCTGTTTTGTGCCTCCACAATAAACTATATACATCATCAAAAATAAACCACCATTGAGTGAATTTTTACCACCCAAGCTCAACAAAACTGTAACCTTTTTTAAACAAACCAGACAAAAAAATCACTCTACTGTGGGTTTAAATATAGCCCTAGAATCAATATAGCCCTAAAATCATACAGCCCTATTATTCTGTGTAAATAAAACTATTTCACTGTCGTTCCAGTTTACAGCAATTATGCATACGAATAGCCTATCACAGCGAGCAACGAAATGTCTGGTAATTTTAACTTTGTAATATCACATGAGAGTATGATCATTAACTAATGCTATCATTAAGAACCGTTACAAAAATCACTAAAAAGAATAATGAAATATTATATTGATATAAAATGAATACGTTTGTAAGTTTAAATCGATATTCGATCAACCTACAAAGCTAGATTGAGAATTTTCTCGGTGGAAAAAGTGTTTCCGTTTCCAACGGAGTCCGATCAAACTTTTTTGCGATCAATCAAACGCGTTTTATCGAGATTTTAATTGGATTAATGAACCGATTGGGAGTCAAAGTGAAGACGCCTTTAGTTGAATATCTTCTTGTAGCTTCATCTGTTAAACTATTTGTGATACATGCGTTGATGCAATAATAATGTTTCGCAGGAAATGCCCTCTTCTACAACCACTATCTTAAATACAGTCAAGGCAAATAATTATTCCTGCTTCATAAACATAAAATTTTCTAGCTAAAAGGATTTAACAAATCGTTCGTGTTTTTCTTATTTAGTCGATGATGCTTCTCACTCTCACTTAAATCATACTATTATCATAAAATAGGCGGATTCAAGGAGAAAAAAAAAGATGTAAGAAATATTGTGTTAGGCATCCACTACTTTTGGTTCTACCACACACTATTATAAATACGGATGCCACATATGTATGCAGACCTCAAAATTTAATTTTGAGTCGATACACATGCCCTATATGTTCATTAGGGCTCCTTTGCCTCATCATATGAAGAAGTGTTGGTCTAACAGCCATGACTCTCGCTAGGACATCTAAATGGAAAAGTTAGGGTGATTATTTTCGACCAAAGGGTAAGCAGAACCCTCATTAACATTAGCATCAACCAAGATATTTAATACACATCCTCATAGAGCTATTGGCAATGCAATCGTCAACAGTATTACAAAAATGTGTGAGTTTTCGTTACAGAATGACCACTTTTGGCCTCAACTGTGCCACTTGTTTTTTTTATGTGAAATTCTCATAAGCAACATTTTTGAAAATATTCATTCATGTAGAAGTAACAGTGAAGACGTGTAGAACATAACTGCATTGTTACCTTGCGTTGCCTTAAAGTGGATCCTAGTGAAGTTTTTTGCATTTGGTTTTGTCACAAACTTAAAATTAAAAATTAAAAATAAGCAATTTCAGTATGTTTAGGTTATCTTTATATTCATTTCGATCTCACAAATAAATATGAGCTGATTCAGAAAAAAAAACAGCTGGTGAACAAACGACTTTCCGATCTGACAGCCTGACCAAATTTTTATTCAGCTTTCCAGCAACATGGACATGTGCTGACAGACCTGCTCGAAGAAAAGAAGAATATTTTTGTCATTAATATGAATAAAAAATTTCGTGACGCTAAGGATCATTTATGCGATAGACAAGTTGATTTTCTATTAATAAATGTTGATGGTAACTCAACATTGAATTTGATCTATATACTGAGTAAAAATCCAAATAAGTGTATTGAATAAATACGATCACAAGACATTTTTGAACATTTTGAATATTTGTCGAGGTGTTATAGTTCCTCCCCAGCGTTAGAGGGAAAATGAGTTATGTCAACGGAAAGTAAAGAAAAAACGTTAATATATGGGAATGAAATACCTGTCATGAATCGCTATGATCAATAATTATCAGATATGAACATATACAGCAGTGGAAGTGGTAGGATAAAAAGCTGGAGAAGATTCAATCTAATATTGCGTCGAATAATTAACTAAACAGACGCCCGGCAAAGTGAGAAGATTTGGTAATTGCTTCAGCAATCTAAATATATTATTTCTTATCGTAAAAAACTATTGGAAATAGTTGCAGTTCAGTCAATTACGTGGTTATTGTTCTGCACCTTATGGTATACTGCAATGGTTTATTGCCTTGCCTTATGGTATACAACAATGGTTTATTGAATTACCTTATGGTATACAGCAATGGTTTATTGCCTTACCTTATGGTATACAGCAATGGTTTATTGCCTGACCTTATGGTATACAACAATGGTTCATTGCCTTACCTTATAGTATAGAGCAATTGTTTATTGCCTTACGTGGCGAACCCGGCGAAGGGTAGCAACATTGCACTTCTTTTTTTGTTATATTGAAAAAATATGGTCAAACATTATTAATTCAATGTACCTATAAATATATAAGAAGCTTTAATAGCCAATGACGCTTAAAAAATGTATTAATACACAAAATAATATTGTCTCACGATATTCACAAAGTTGACACATTGAATGGTCATATTACACATGGGCATGCAGATGTTGATTAAATCGACGTTGATTAAATAGACGTCAACACGAACGCGAATATTGAAAAAACTTAATCACTTTAGCAATAAATTACGTGCAAAACTAGTACCGTAAAATAATGGTCAGTTAGCTATTGATGTTTGCAGTGCATTATCTAAGTATAACGGTATTTATAACTCGGCATAACTACAAGATTAAACAGCTGTACAACAAACTAATAAAGAGATTAAACAAATTGTGACAAAAATATATCGTTTGTGATTTATGTGAAACCTAAATCGCTGAACAGTTTCCATTCGCAATTGTACTTCTATCTTAGTCAACGTGAGATGTCAGGGGATACCGTCCCGGAGAGGACCGTGGGTACACTGCTCGCGCCTGGCCCTCAGTACATCAGTACACGACGGTTGATGTAAGCTGACGGACGGACTCTCTAGTCAAGTGCTCCTGGAGCTGGTCAAGGTAGATGAAAATAGTGTACTATTCTGCCGTTGTAATTAATTGATTGTGAATAGAAATATTGATTTGTTAATACAATACGCGTGATGGTATCTCAAATTAATTAAAAATTTGACATTTTCTCAGTTTCAGTGACATAATTATGTGGTTGCATTCGTAATGGAGGTATTCCATGTTCGACAAGTAGATATGAGACAGGAATGTTAAAATCAAAAATCATATTTTAATATCTCCATTGTTATCTCCACTTTGAAAAGAAGTGTGATCATTTGATATTGAAGCGTATGTCATAAATCTTGGTAGTCTGCTATGTACAGTGATGAAGAATAAATGATTAATGGTTATTTTTACAGGGAATTTAACATTAAGAATTCACATTTTTTATTCAACTTCCCTTTGATTTGCAATGCAGGTTTGCTGCAAAATGAACTGTTGAACGAAAATTTGTAGTTAAACGAAATTCTTTTATCGATTTAATGCACAAGGGAAAAAAATGATTTAGTTTTTTTCTTCTAAAGTTAGTTCGTCAGAGATTTTGTTTTCGGTCCGGTCCAGACCGCGTCTCTTGGAAGGAGAAAGCTTTCAGGCCTAAGCTTCAATTCATGCCTACAATGAAGTTCTTGAGAAACTGCCACGTGAAGCACCGTGTACACATCATTAGACCCGCAAGGAGAAGAATTCAACAGCCCCTGGTGTTATGATGAGGCGTTTGGTTCGTATGTCATAGGGCCCGACCCGGCTGAAGTGCAAATGACTCCTGCTTCCTAAGCTCAAAAATAACTGAAGTACTTCACATCATGTATTAGGAGTATTCTCAGTTTATGGTAGAATTGAAACTCATTGAATTCGAGTATAATATGAGAACTTATTAAATAAAGCCATAAACGAGACCATTTCGAGCTGATGTAAAAAGTTTCGATTGTTTGCTGGAGTCCCTTACATGCACGCAGTCGTCCCAGGCCTTACGATCAGTAGAAGAGCAGTCCACTCTAGGTGACCATTTTTCCATTGTGACTGGTGAGAAGTGTTGTACGATCAATGGAAGAGCAGTCCACTCTAGGTGACCATTTTTCCATTGTGACTGGTGAGAAATATTGTACGATCAATGGAAGAGCAGACCACTCTAGGTGACCATTTTTCCATTGTGACTGGTGAGAAATATTGTACGATCAATGGAAGAGCAGTCCACTCTAGGTGACCATTTTTCCATTGTGACTGGTGAGAAATATTGTACGATCAATGGAAGAGCAGTCCACTCTAGGTGACCATTTTTCCATTGTGACTGGTGAGAAGTGTTGTTGATTCATGCAATGGCCGCTCTTCTAATCCCGCTTTAGTTTGTTCTCTCAGCCATCATGCTTGCCGTTAGCCTTTTATACAATTACCGTTTTCGTCCATGTTACTTCTCTCGTGAACGGTACAATCGTTATATTTATTACCGTTGTCACTCGTTTTGTTGCCAACGTTATCATTGTCATTCGGACTGTTGTCATTCTAATCTTTTGAATTCGTATTTTTAGCCTCCATGCCGTCGTCATTCATATCATCCCTTTTCAGGTTTTAAGTTGTCATTTGCATTCTCTTATATGCCATTCATTATATAAACATCCATTTCCTTAGTATTTCACTGAGTGCTCCTCTTAGATGACTGATCTCTTCTTGCCGTCGTGGATCCCGTCATTGTTATTCCAGTCGTTCCCTCTCTGCCCCAATTGAAGCCGGTCACCGCGTCGTATCGGCCAGCTCCCGCATGTTGAAGAGTCATCTACCATGGACGACGAGCCGGATTCTTAACGGACCGAGTTCACCAACCTTGTCCCTTGCGCACAGCAAAGGTCGAGGTTGAGGCAATGCTAACGGCTTAGTTAACGCTACTTGGAGAACAGGGACCATTGATTGACTGATCAGAGACCATTGATTGGCTGAACAGCGATCATTGATTGACTGATCAGAGACCATTGATTGGCTGAACAGGGACCATTGATTGACTGATCAGGGACCATTGATTGGCTGAACAGGGACCATTGATTGACTGATCAGGGACCATTGATTGGGTGAGCAGGAACCATTGATTGACTGATCAGAGACCATTGATTGGCTGAACAGGGACCATTGATTGACTGATCAGGGACCATTGATTGGGTGAGCAGGAACCATTGATTGGGAGAGCAGGGACCATTGATTGGCTGAGCAGGGACCATTGATTGGGTGAGCAGGAACCATTGATTGGGAGAGCAGGGACCATTGATTGACTGAGCAGAGACCATTGGTTGGATGAGCAGGGACCATTGATTGGATGAGCAGGGATCATTGATTGGGTGAGCAGGGACCATTGGTTGGATGAGCAGGGACCATTGATTGGATGAGCAGGGACCATTGATTGGGTGAGCAGGGACCATTGGTTGGATGAGCAGGGACCATTGGTTGGATGAGCACGGACCATTGATTGGATGAGCAAGGACCATTGATTGGGTGAGCAGGGACCATTGGTTGGATGAGCAGGGACCATTGATTGGATGAGTAGGGACCATTGATTGGACAAAGAAGGGACCGTTGATTGGATGAGCAGGGACAGTTGATTAGCTGAACAGCGATCACTGATTGGCTGAGCAGCGACCATTGATTGGATGAGCAGAGGCATCGATTGGTTAAACAGGGACAATTAATTGGATGAGCAAGGATGCTGATTAGATGAGCATGAGCCATCAATGGATGAACAAGGACCTATGATTGGATTAACATGGACCATTGATTGGATGAACTGGGACCTTGGATTGGATGAAAATGGACAATTGATTGGATGTGCATGGATCATTAATAAAATATTAATAAAGCATAGATCAATGCAAGGGCAGAAATCTGTGTTTAGACATGCAGGAACACCGATTGAACAGGCACCAAAGATTGAACCGTGTTCATCGAGCACTCACCATTTAGTGTTGAGGGGCAATTGATTGGGGTTGAGTGAAAAAAAATGGACATAATACGATCATTTGGGCTCACACTATTGGTACCGTTTGGCCATTGATCATTCGAGTACAATTCAGTAATTTATCAACCAAGTATTCGTACGTGTTTTAAACCTAATCATATTTCGCACGCATACAAACAGTTATTTACCTAGGTATAATTACGTCCATCAAAGAAATGTTATAAATATAATTGATTCCTCTTCTTCTGTAGTCTTTGCGTTTCCCATCGCGTCCTACGAATGAAAAAAATGACACTTATTTCATTCTCATCTGTTACATAAAACAATCACTATTCTTGGTTTGGGACAGGTTGTTATTAAAAATATTGATCATAATATACCTAACTACGAGTAATATTTCTCTGTGTACCTCTTATTGGTGCCAAAGAGCTAGGTTTATTGGTGTGTGAGTGCCTGAGAGGTGTGTGAAGTGTGTCTTGTCGTCACCCACCCCTCTCTCTGGGGTAGTCTGCCTAGTGACTGTATCTGTATTTGTATCTATATCTGTATCTGTATTTGTATCTGTATCTGTATCTGTACCTCTCATTCTCCTTATAATGAGGGTCTAGGTTCAGCGGCCATCACCTCACCTCTGTGGAGAGGACTGCGGTTCAAATAGAGGTACAGATACAGACACTAGGCCGAATCCCACCGAAAGGTGGGTGGCCGACGGCAAGGTGCACCTGATACTCCTCTCGCACACTCAGACTCAAACAACCTTACCCTTTGGCAAAGAAGGATCCGGCCAGAAGACCTCGCATTACACACATCGGGTCAGGAGTGAGGTTCGTGATCAGTGTCAACAGCAGGGCTCGACAGTTTATGTGGTTTACTCCTGTTGAGTCATAGTAACCGGACCCTCTCCCGCCCAGGACCATTCCGTTTTTAAGCAAAATGGCATTGGCTGGAAAGCACATCTGGGCAGCGTTAAAATTCCTCCATTCACAACCATTCACTCCTCACGACTACACATTGCACGCGTTATCTCTACCAACACACTCATGTCTCTCCTTCCAAACACCTGCTTCACGTGATTTATCTACTCAAACTGTGGTTTACCTCTAGGCCTACGTCCCCTCAACTCCGTTTTCATCAACCTTTTCCCCAATCTCCAATCATCGATCCTCACTATGGGCCCGAATCATCTCAGAATACGTGAATCTACTCAGTTCTCTCACTTCTTGATCAGCCCCGTTCTAATTCGAACAACGTCGTTATTAATCCTGTCTCTCAGCGTCACTCCAGCCATGCTCATAAAACATGTCATCTCGAAAACATTCAATTGTTTTCTCTTTTCTGCTCTTGCACTCCAATTCTCAGCCCCGTACAGCACAGTTGGGACAACAACCTCTTCATAAACCCCAAACACTTTACACCCATCATTCACAAACGATTTTATCTCAGTTTCCTCTAGTTCAGTGTTCTCCACATGAGAGCCCAGGTACATTAAATACTGAACTTCCTCCAATAACTTACCATTTATGAGGATTTTGCTCGCATTGACATTTCTCGGAAATATCATTACTCTACTTGTATCCATGTTAACTAGCAGGTACCTTCTCTCACACACTCTTCATCACACACAACTTCTCAAGTCCTCCACCAGTGCCATATTTTCCAAAACAATAACTGAGTCAACTGCCAAATCTGTCCATTTGTTGCCAACAGCTCCAAGCCTCGATCCATTATGTTCTCACTCACCTCACTCACCCCTCCATCCACCTAGAGAATGAACAGCTATAGACATAACGCAGCTTTGTCTCAGTCCAGCTTCTACTTTGATCCAAGCACTCACCTCGATCCCCACTCATACACTTACTCTGCTGCCGGCATGTCTGAGCCCCTTTCAACAAATTCCCGCCCACTCCATACAACCGCAGCACCCTCCGTACCCAGTCCGTATTTATCGACGTCGTTACCTCGGAATCCCGGCATGGCCTATTAGTGTGTTAACTACATCGGCCATTTAATGATATTCCTACCGAAACAGTATTGTAGTTGGCATGCTTTCAATCAGTGACGAGATATCGGTGAAAAAACATCGATAAATGAGGACTGGCGAGAGCCTTCCTGTCGACCTTATCATATGCCTTTCCAGATCCATGAAGGCCCAGAACACATCTTTTCTCTTCGCAAGGCAGATCAGGAGGTTTGTAACATGATGTGGATTGCACGAACAAGAAAAATAATTGGCAATTTTCAGGCAGGAATTATGAAGAGACTATTTTGGAGGAGATGGGCGTCCCTTGCGTAGCGCTCGTTCAATTATGTCATTCAGAGCCAAATGTCTAGGATGACGACCTCCGCTGTAAAGGCACGAGAGCGCGTGAGTGCCGGACTCATCCATACGCTGACCGCAGCGGCAGAGCTGCGGATAACACACCGGCGCACCCACTCTCAGCGCAAGAGCAATTCGAAGCGAGTCAGGGTCCAATAAAGTACCCAGAGGG
>SDVV010009037.1:0-16909 GCA_016164225.1 Gammarus roeselii
TACCATTAGAATGACCATAACTGTTATCATGGGCCCAGCTGATGCATCTTTATCATCAAAGAACAATAACATTAGAATGACCATAACTGTTATCCTGGGGCCCAGCTGATGCATCTTTATCATCAAAGAACAATAACATTAGAAAGACCATAACTGTTATCCTGAAGCCCAGCTAATGCATCTTTATCATGAAGGAAAAATATGAATAGAATGACAATAACTGTTATCCTGGAGCCCAGCTGATGCATCTTTATCATCAAACAACAATAACATTAGAATGACCATAACTGTTATCCTGGAGCCCAGCTGATGCATCTTTATCATCAAAGAACAATACTATTAGAATGAACATAACTGTTATACTTAAGCCCAGCTGATGCATGTTTATCATCAAGGAATAATAATAATAGAATTACCATAACTGTTATCCTAGAGTCCAGCTGATGCACCTTTATCATCATGGAACAATAACATTAGAATGACTATAACTGTTATCCTGGAGCCGAGCTAATGCAACTTTATCATCAAACAACAATAACATCAGACAGACCATACCTATTATCCTGGAGCCCAGCTTATGCATCTATATCATCACACAGCAATACCAATAGATAGACCATAACTGTAATCATGGGCCCAGCTGATGCATCTTTATCATCAAAGAACAATAGCATTAGAATGACCACAACTGTTATCTTGGAGCCCAGCTGATGCATCTTTATCATCAAAGAACAATAACATTAGAATGACTATAACTGTTATCCTCGAGCCCAGGTGATGCACGTTTATCAAAAAAAAACAATCATATTAGAATGACTATAACTGTTATCCTGGAGCCCAGCTAATGTATCTTTATCATCAAACAACAATAACATTAGAATGACCATAACTGTTATCCTGGAGCCCAGCTGATGCATCTTTATCATCAAAGAACAATAATATTAGAATGAGCATAACTGTTATACTGAAGCCCAACTGATGCATGTTTATCATCAAGGAACAATAATAAAAGAATAACCATAACTGTTTTCCTGGAGCCCAGCTGATGCATCTTTATCATCAATGAACGATAACATTAGAATGACCATAACTGTTATCATGGGCCCAGTTGATGCATCTTCATCATCAAAGAATGCCATAACTTGTATCCTGGAGCCCAGCTGATGCACCTTTATCATCAAACAACAATAAAATACGTATGACCATTATTGTCATCCTGGAGCCTAGTTAATGCATCTTAATCATCAAGGAACAATAACATTAGAATGACCATAGCTGTTAATGGGCCCAGCTGATGCATATTTATCATCAAAGAACAACAACATTAGAATGACCATTACTGTTATCCTGGAGCCCAGCTGATGCATCTTTATCATCAAAGAACAATAACATTAGAATGACCATAATTGTCATCCTGGAGCCAAGCTGATGCATCTTTATCATCAAGGAACAATAACATTAGAATAACCATAACTGTTATCTTGGAGCCCAGCTGATGCATCTTTATCATCAATGAACAATAACATTAGAATGACCATAACTGTTATCCTGGAGCCCAGCTGATGCATCTATATCATCACACAGCAATACCATTAGAATGACCATAACTGTTATCATGGGCCCAGCTGATGCATCTTTATCATCAAAGAACAATATCATTAGAATTACCATAACTGTTATCCTGGAGCCCAGCTGATGCATCTTTATCATCAAAGAACAATAACATTAGAATGACCATAACTGTTATCCTGAAGCTCAGCTAATTCATCTTTATCATGAAGGAATAAATACTAATTGAAGGACTATAACTGTTATCCTGGAGCCCAGCTGATGCATCTTTATCATCAAACAACAATAACATTAGAATGACCATAACTGTTATCCTGGAGCCCAGCTAATGCAACTTTATCATCAAACAACAATAACATCAGAATGACCATAACTGTTATCCTGGAGCCCAGCTGATGCATCTATATCATCACACAGCAATACCATTAAAATGACCATAACTGTTATCATGGGCCCAGCTGATGCATCTTTTTTCATCAAAGAAGAATATTATTAGAATGACCACAACTGTAATCCTGGGGCCCAGCTGATGCATCTTTATCATCAAAGAACAATAACATTAGAATGACTATAACTGTTATCCTCGAGCCCAGCTGATGCATGTTTATCATAAAAAAACAATCATATTAGACTGACCATAACTGTTATCCTGGAGCCCAGCTGATGCATCTTTATCATCTAACAACAATAACCTTAGAATGACCATAACTGTCATCCTGGAGCCCAGCTGATGCATCTTTATCATCAAAGAACAATAATATTAGAATGAACATAACTGTTATACTGAAGCCCAGCTGATGCATGTTTGTCATCAAGGAACAATAATAATTGAATGACCATAACTGTTATCCTGGAGTCCAGCTGATGCATCTTTATCATCAATGAACAATAACATTAGAATGCCATAACTTGTATCCTGGAGCCCAGCCGATGCACCTATATCATCAAACAAAAATAGCATATGAATGACCATAACTGTTATGCTGGAACCAGCTGCAATGAATAATAACATTAGAATGCCATAACTTGTATCCTGGAGCCCAGCTGATGCAACTTCATAATCAAAGAACAATAACATTAGAATTACCATACCTTATATCCAGGAGCCCAGCTGATGCAACTTTAACATCAAAGAACAATAACATCAGAATGACCATAACTGTTATCCTGGAGCCCAGTTTATGCATCTCTATCTTCAAAGAACAATAATAATAGAATGACCATAACTGTTATCCTGGATTAAAGCTGATGCATCTTTATCATCAAAGAACAATAATATTAGAATGACCATACCTGTTATCCTGGAGCCCAGCTAATGCAACTTTATCATCAAACAACAATAACATCAGAATGTTCATAACTGTTATCCTGGAGCCAAGATTATACATCCGTATCATCAAAGAAACATAACATTAGAATAACCACAACTGTTATCCCGGAGCCAAGATTATGCATCTTTATCGTCAAAGAACAATAACATTAGAATGACCATAACTGTTATCCTGGAGCTCAGCTGATGCATCTTTATCATCAAAGAACAATAACATGGGAATGACAATAACTGTTATCCTGGAGCCCAGCTGATGCATCTCTATCATCGAAGATCATAAACATTAGAATGACCATAACTGTTATTTTGTAGCCCAGCTGATGCATCTTTATCATCAAAGATCAATACCATTAGAATGACCATAACTGTTATCCTGGAGCCCAGCTGATGCATCTTTATCATCAAAGAACAAAAACATTAGAATGACCATAACTGTTATTTTGGAGCCCAGCTGATGCATCTTTATCATCAATGACAATAACATTAGAATGATAATAAATGTTATCCTGGAGCTTAGCCGATGTACCTTTATCATCAATGAACAATAACATTAGAATGCCATAACTTGTATCCTGGAGCCCAACTGATGCACCTATACCATCAAACAACAATAGCATACGAATGACCATAACTGTTCTCCTGGAGTCCAGCTGCAATGAACAATAACATTAGAATGCCATAACTTGTATCCTGGAGGCAAGCTGATGCAACTTTATAATCAAAGAACAACAACATTAGAATGACCATACCTTTTATCTTGGAGCCCAGTTGATGCAACTTTATCATCAAAGAACAATAACATCAGAATGACCATAACTGTTATCGTGGAGCCCAGCTTATGAATCTCTGTCATCAAAGAACAATAACATCAGAATGACCATAACTGTTATTCTGTAGCCCAGCTGATGCATCTTTATCATCAATAACAATAACATTGGAATGACCATAACTGTCATCCTGGAGCCCAGCTGATGCATCTCTATCATCTATGAACAATAACATTGGAATGACCATAGCTGTTAACGGGGCCCAGCTGATGCATATTTATCATCATAGAACAACATCAATGGCATGACCATAACTGTTATCCCGGAGACCAGCTGATGCATCTTTATCATCAAAGAATATTAACATTAGAATGACCATAACTGTTGTCCTGGAGCCCAGCTGATGCACCTTTATCATCAAACAACAATAAAATACGAATGACCATAATTGTCATTCCGGAGCCCAGCTGATGCATCTTAATCATCAAGGAACAATAACATTAGAATGACTATTGCTGTTAATGGGGCCCAGCTGATGCATATTTATCATCAAAGAACAACAACATTAGAACGACCATTACTGTTATCCTGGAGCCCAGCAGATGTATCTTTATCATCAAAGAACATTAACAATAGAATGACCATAACTGTTATCATGGGCCCAGCTGATGCATCTTTATCATCAAAGAACAATAACATTAGAATGACCATAACTGTTATCCTCTAGCCCAGATTATGCATCTTTATCATCAAAGAACAATAACATTAGAGTGACCATAACTGTTATCCTGAAGCCTAGCTGATGCATCTTGATCATCTAGGAACAATAACATTATAATGACCATAACTGTTATCCCCCAGCTATTGCATCTTTATCATCAAAGAACAATGACATTGGAATGACCATAACTGTTATCTTGGAGCCCAGCTGAAGCCTCATTATCATCAAAGAACAATAACATTAGAATTACCATAACTGTTATCCTGGAGCCCAGCTTATGCATCTTTATCATCAATGGACAATAACATTGGAATGACTATAACTGTTATCCTGGAGCCCAGCTGATGCATCTTTATCATCAAGGAACAATAACATTAGAATAACCATAACTGTTATCGTGGAGCCCAGCTGATGCATCTTTATCATCAATGAACAATAACATTAGAATGACCATAACTGTTATCCTGGAGCCCAGCTGATGCATCTATATCATCACACAGCAATACCATTAGAATGACCATAACTGTTATCATGGGCCCAGCTGATGCATCTTTATCATCAAAGAACAATAACATTAGAATGACCATAACTGATATCCTGGAGCCCAGCTGATGCATCTTTATCATCAAAGAACAATAACATTAGAATGACCATAACTGTTATCCTGAAGCCCAGCTAATTCATCTTTATCATGAAGGAAAAATATTAATTGAATGACTATAACTGTTATCCTGGAGCCCAGCTGATGCATCTTTATCATCAAACAACAATAACATTAGAATGACCATAACTGTTATCCTGGAGCCCAGCTGATACATCTTTATCATCAAAGAACAAAAATATTAGAATGAACATAACTGTTATCCTGGAGCCCAGCTAATGCAACTTTATCATCAAACAACAATAACATCAGAATGACCCAAACTGTTATCCTGGAGCCCAGCTTATGCATCTTTATCATCAAAGAACAATAACATTAGAATGACCATAACTGTTATCCTGGAGCCCAGCTAATACAACTTTTTCATGTAACAACAATAACATCCAAATGACCATAACTGTTATCCTGGAGCCCAGCGTATGCATCTATATCATCACACAGCAATACCATTAGAATGACCATAACTGTTATCATGGGCCCAGCTGATGCATGTTTATCATAAAAAAACAATCATATTAGACTGACCATAACTGTTATCCTGGAGCCCAGCTGATGCATCTTTATCATCAAACAACAATAACATTAGAATGACCATAACTGTTATCCTGGAGCCCAGCTGATGTATCTTTATCATCAAAGAACAATAATATTAGAATGAACATAACTGTTATACTGAAGCCCAGCTGATGCATGTTTGTCATCAAGGAACAATAATAATTGAATGACCATAACTGTTATCCTGGAGTCCAGCTGATGCATCTTTATCATCAATGAACAATAACATTAGAATGCCATAACTTGTATCCTGGAGCTCAGCTGATGCACCTATATCATCAAACAACAATAGCATATGAATGACCATAACTGTCATGCTGGAGTCCAGCTGCAATGAATAATAACATTAGAATGCCATAACTTGTATCCTGGAGCCCAGCTGATGCAATTTTATAATCAAAGAACAATAACATTAGAATGACCATACTTTTTATCCTGGAGCCCAGCTGATGCAACCTTTATCATCAAGGAACAATAACATCAGAATGACCATAACTGTTATCCTGGAGCCCAGTTTATGCATCTCTATCATCATATAACAATAATAATAGAATGACCATAACTGTTATCCTGGAGTCCAGCTGATGCATCTTTATCATCAAAAAAACAATAACATTTGAATGACCATACCTCTTATCCTGGAGCCCAGCTAATGCAATTTTAATATCAAACAACAATAACATCAGAATGACCATAACTGGTATCCTGGAGCCAAGATTATGCATCTGTATCATCAATGAACAATAACATTAGAATGACCATAACTGTTATCCCGGAGCCAAGATTATGCATCTTTATCGTCAAAGGACAATAGCATTAGAATAACCATAACTGTTATCCTGGAGCCCAGCTGATGCATCTTTATCATCAAAGAACAATAACATTGGAATGACAATAACTGTTATCCTGGAGCCCAGCTGGTGCATCTCTATCATCGAAGATCAATAACATAAGAATGACCATAACTGCTATCCTGGAGCCCAGCTGATGCATCTGCATCATCGAACAACAATAACATTAGAATGACCATAACTGTTCTCCTGGAGCCCAGCTGATGCATCTTCATCATCAAAGATCAATACCATTAGAATGACCATAACTGTTATCCTGGAGCCCAGCTGATGCATCTTTATCATCAAAGAACAATAACATTAGAATGACCATAACTGTCATCCTGGAGCCCAGCTGATACATGTTTATCATCAAGGAACAATAACTTTATAATGACCATAGCTATTAATTGGGCCCAGCTGATGCATATTTATCATCAAAGAACAACAACAATAGAATGACCATAACTGTTATCTTGGAGCCCAGCTGATGCATCTTTATCATCAAAGAACGTTAAGATTAGAATGACCATAACTGTTATCCTGGAGCCCAGCTGATGCATCTTTATCATCAATGATCAATAACGTTAGAATGACCATAACTGTTATCCTGGAGCCCAGCTGATGCATTTTTCTCATCAAATAACATTAACATTAGAATGACCATAACTGTTATTCTGGAGCCCAGCTGATGCATCTTTATCATCAATGAACAATAACATTAGAATGACCATAACTGTTATCATGGGCCCAGCTGATGCATCTTTATCATCAAAGAATGTGATAACTTGTATCCTGGAGCCCAGCTGATGCATCTTTATCATCAAACAACAATAAAATACGAATGATCATAACTGTTATCCTGGAGCCCAGCTGATGCATCTTAATCATCAAGGAACAATAATATTAGAATGACCATAGCTGTTAATGGGGCCCAGCTGATGCATATTTTTCATCAAAGAAGAACAACATTAGAATGACCATAACTGTCATCCTGGAGCCCAGCTGATACATGTTTATCATCATGGAACAATGACATTATAATGACCATAGCTGTTAATGGGGCCCAGCTGATGCATATTTCTAATCAAGGAACAACAACAATAGAATGACCATAACTGTTATCCTGGAGCCCAGCTAATGCATCTTTATCATCAAAGAACAATGACATTAAAATGACCATAACTGTTATCTTGGAGCCAAGCTGAAGCATCATTATCATCAAAGATTAATAACATTAGAATTACCATAACTGTTATCCTGGAGCCCAGCTTATGCATCTTCATCATCAAAGATCAATATGATTAGAATGACCATAACTGTTATCCTGGAGCCCAGCTGATGCATCTTTATCATCAAAGATCAATAACATTAGAATGACCTTAACTGTTATTCTGGAGCCCAGCTGATTCATCTTTATCATCAAAGAACAATAACATTAGAAAGACCATAACTGTTATCCTGGAGCCCAGCTGATGCATCTTTATCATCAAAGAACAATAACATTAGAATGACCATAAATGTTATCCTGAAGCCCAGCTGATGCATCTTTATCATCAAGGGACAATATTATTAGAATGACTGTAACTGTTATCCCGGAGCCCAGCTGATGCATCTTCATCATCAAAGATCAATACCATTAGAATGACCATAACTGTTATCCTGGATCTCAGCTGTTGCATCTTTATCATCGAAGAACAATAACATTAGAATGACCATAACTGTTATCCTGGAGCCCAGCTGATGCATCTTTATCAGCAAAGATCAATAACATTAGAAAGACCATAACTGTTATTCTGGAGCCCAGCTGATGCATCTTTATCATCAAAGAACAATGACATTAAACAGACCATAACTGTTATCCTGGAGCCCAGCTGACGCATCTGCATCATCGAACAACAATAACATTAGTATGACCATAACTGTTATCCTGGAGCCCAGCTGATGCATCTTCATCGTCAAAGATCAATACCATTAGAATGACCATGACTGTTATCCTGGAGCCCAGCCGATGTATCTTTATCATCAAAGAACAACATCATTAGAATGCCATAACTTGTATCCTGAAGCCCAGCTGATGCACCTTTATCATCAAACAACAATAACATAAGAATGCCCTTAACTGTTATCCTGAAGTCCAGCTGATGTATCCTTATCATCAAAGAACAATAACATTAGAATGACCATAACTTGTATCCTGGAGCCTAGCTGATGCAACTTTACCATCAACGAAGAATAACATTAGAATGATCATAACTGTCATCCTGGAGCCCAGCTGATACATGTTTATCATCAAGGAACAATAACATTATAATGACCATAACTGTTGTCCTGGAGCCCAGCTGATGCATCTTTATCATCAATGAACAATAACGTTAGAATTACCATAGCTGTTATCCTGGAGCCCAGCTGATGCATCTTTATCATCAAAGAAAATTAACATTAGAATGACCATAACTGATATTCTGGAGCCCAGCTGATGCATCTTTATCATCAATGAACAATAACGTTAGAATTACCATAGCTGTTATCCTGGAGCCAGCTAATGCATCTTTATCATCAAAGAAAATTAACATTAGAATGACCATAACTGATATTCTGGAGCCCAGCTGATGCATCTATATCATCAATGAAAATTACATTAGAATGACCATAACTGTTATCATGGGCCCAGCTGATGCATCTTTATCATCAAAGAATGCCATAACTTGTATCCTGAAGCCCAGCTGATGCACCTTTATCATCAAACAACAATAAAATATGAATGACCATAACTCTCATCCTAGAGCCCAGCTGATGCATCTTTATCATCAAAGAACATTAACATTAAAATGACCATACCTGTTATCCTGGAGCCCAGCTGATGCATCTTCATCATCAATGAACAATAACGTTAGAATTACCATAGCTGTTATCCTGGAGCCCAGCTGATGCATCTTTATCATCAAAGAAAATTAACATTAGAATGACCATAACTGATATTCTGGAGCCCAGCTGATGCATCTATATCATCAATGAAAATTACATTAGAATGACCATAACTGTTATCATGGGCCCAGCTGATGCATCTTTATCATCAAAGAATGCCATAACTTGTATCCTGAAGCCCAGCTGATGCACCTTTATCATCAAACAACAATAAAATATGAATGACCATAACTGTCATCCTAGAGCCCAGCTGATGCATCTTAATCATCAAGGAACAATAACATTAGAATGACCATAGCTGTTGATGGGGCCCAGCTGATGCATATTTATCATCAAAGAAGAACAACATTAGAATGACCATTACTGTTATCCTGGAGCCCAGCAGATGCATCTTTATCATCAAAGAACATGAACATTAGAATGACCATAACTGTTATCATGGGCACAGCTGATGCATCTTTATCATCAAAGAACAATAACATTAGAATGACCATAACTGTTATCCTGGAGCCCACCTGATACATCTTTATCATCAAAAAACAATAACATTAGAGTGACCATAACTGTTATCCTGAAGCCCAGCTGATGCATCTTGATCATCAAGAAACAATAACATTAGAATGACCATAACTGTTATCCTGGAGCCCAGCTAATGCATCTTTATCATCAAGGAACAATGACATTCGAATGACTATAACTGTTATCTTGGAGCCAAGCTGAAGCATCATTATCATCAAAGAACAATAACATTAGAATTACCATAACTGTTATCCTGGAGCCCAGCTTATGCATCTTTATCATCAATGAACAATAACATTGGAATGACTATACCTGTTATCCTGGAGCCCAGCTGATGCATCTTTATCATCAAAGAACAATAACATTAGAATGGCCATAACTGTCATCCTGGAGCCCAGCTGATGCATCTTTATCATCAAAGAACAATAACATTAGAATGACCATAACTGTTGTCCTGGAGCCCAGCTGATGCAACTTTATCATCAATGAACAATAACATTAGGATGACCATAACTGTTATCCTGGAGCCCAGCTGATGCATCTATATCATCACACAGCAATACCATTAGAATGACCATAACTGGTACCATGGGCCCAGCTGATGCATCTTTATCATCAAAGAACAATAATATTAGAATGACTATAACTGTTATCCTGGAGCCCAGCTGATGCATCTTTATCATAAAAGAACAATAACATTAGAATAACTATAACTGTTATCCTCGAGCCCAGCTGATGCATGTTTATCATCAAAAAACAATCATATTAGACTGACCATAACTGTTATCCTGAAGCTCAACTGATGCATATATATCATCAAACAACAACAACATTAGAATGACCATAACTGTTATCCTGGAGTCCAACTGATGCATCTTTATCATCAAAGAACAATAACATTAGAATGACCATACCTGTTATCCTGGAGCCCAGCTAATGCAGATTTATCATCAAACAGCAATCACATCAGAATGACCATAACTGTTATCCTGGAGCCAAGATTATGCATCTTTATCATCAAAGAACAATAACATTGGAATGACCATAACTGTTATCCTGGAGCCCAGCTGATGCATCTTTATCATCAAAGATCAATAACATTAGAATGACCATAACTGTTTTCCTGGAGCCTAGCTGATGCATCTTCATCATCAAAGAACAATAACATTGGAATGACCATAACTGTTATCCTGGAGCCCAGCTGATGCATCTTTATCATCAAAGATCAATAACATTAGAGTGACCATAACTAATATCTTGGAGACCAGCTGATGCATCTGCATCATCGAACAACAATAGCATTAGAATGACCATAACTGTTTTCCTGGAGCCCAGCTGATGCATCTTCATCATCAAAGATCAATACCATTAGAATGACCACAACTGTTATCCTGGAGCCCAGCTGATGCATCTTTATCATCAAAGAACAATAACATTAGAATGACCATTACTGTTTTTCTGGAGCCCAGCTGATGCATCTTCATCATCAATGACAATAACATTAGAATGATAATAAATGTTATCCTGGAGCCCAGCCGATGTACCTTTATCATCGATGAACAATAACATTAGAATGCCATAACTTGTATCCTGGAGCCCGGCTGATGCAACTATATCATCAAACAACAATAACATAAGAATGACCATAACTGTTATCCTGGAGTCCAGCTGCAATGAACAATAACATTAGAATGCCATAACTTGTGTCCTGGAGCCCAGCTGATGCAACTTTATCATCAAAGAACAATAACATCAGGATGACCATACTTGTTTTCCTGGAGCCCAGCTTATGCATCTCTATCATCAAAGAACAATAACAGCAGAATGACCATAACTGTTATTCTGTAGCCCAGCTGATGCATCTTCATCATGAAATACAATAACATTAGAATGACCATTACTGTCATCCTGGAGCCCAGCTGATGCATCTCTATCATCTTGGAACTATAACATTAGAATGACCATAGCTCTTAACGGGGCCCAGCTGATGCATATTTATCATCAAAGTATAACATCATTGGCATGACCATAACTGTTATCCCGGAGACCAGCTGATGCATCTATATCATCAAAGATCAATAACATCAGAGTGACCATACCTGTTTTCCTGGTGCCCAGCTTATGCATCTCTATCATCAAAGAACAATAACAGAAGAATGACCATAACTCTTATCCTGGAGCCCAGCTGATACATCTTTATCATCAATGAACAATAACATTAGGATAACCATAACTGTTATTTTGGAGCCCAGGTGATGCATCTTTATCATCGAAGAACAATAACCTTAGAATGACCATAACTGTTATCCTGGAGCCCAGCTGATGCATTTATATCATCGCACAGCAATAACATTAGAATGACCATAACTGTTATCATAACCCAGCTGAAGCATCATTATCATCAAAGAACAATAACATTAGAATTACCATAACTGTTATCCTGGAGCCCAGCTGATGCATCTTCATCATCAAAAATCAATACCATTAGAATGACCATAACTGTTATCCTGTAGCCCAGCTGATGTATCTTTATCATCAAAAACAATAACATTAGAATGCCATAACTGTTATCCTGGAGCCCAGCTGATGCATCTTTATCATCAATGAACAATAACATTAGAATGACCATAACTGTTATCCTGGAACCCAGCCGATGTATCTTTATCATCAAAGAACAATAACATTAGAATGCCATATCATGTATCCTGGAGCCCAGCTGATGCACCTTTATCATCAAACAACAATAACATATGAATGACCATAACTGTTATCCTGAAGTCCAGCTGATGGATCTTCATCATCAAAGAAAGATAACATTAGAATGACCATAACTGTTATCCTGGAGCCCAGCTGATGCATCTTCATCATCGAATAACCATAACATTAGAATGACCATAACTATTATCCTGGAGCCCAGCTGATGCATCTTCATCTTCAAAGAACATACCAATAGAATGACCAAAACTGTTATCCTTGAGCCCAGCTGATGATCTTTATCATCAAAGAACAATAACATTTGAATGACCATAACTGTTATACCGGAGCCCAGCTGATGCATCTTTATCATCAAAGAACAATAACATTGTAATGACCATAGCTATTATCCTGGAGTCCAATTGATGAATCTTCATCATCAAAGAACAATAACATTAGATTGACCATCCCTTTCATCCTATAGCCCAGCTGATGCATCTTTATCATCAAAGAACATTAACATTAGAATGACCATAACTGTTATTCTGGAGCCCAGCTGATGCATCTTTATCATCAATGAACAATAACGGTAGAATGACCATCCCTTTTATCCTGGAGCCCAGCTGATGCCTCTTTATCATCAAAGAACATTAACATTAGAATGACAATAACTGTTATCCTGGAGCCCAGCTGATTCATCTTTATCATCAATGAACAATAACGTTGGAATAGCCATAACTGTTATCCTGGAGCCCAGCTTATGCATCTTTATTATCAAAGAACAATAACATTAGAATGACCATAACTGTTATCCTGGAGCGCAGCTGATGCATCGTTACCATCGAAGAACAATAACGCTAGAATGACCATAACTGTCATCCTGGAGCCCAGCTGATACATGTTTATCATCAAGGAACAATAACATTATAATGACCATAGCTGTTAATGGGGCCCAGCTGATGCATATTCATCATCAAAGAACAACAACAATAGAATGACCATAACTGTTATCCTGGAGCCCAGCTGATGCATCTTTATCATCAAAGAACATTAACATTAGAATGACCATAACTGTTATCTTGGAGCCCAGCTGATGCATCTTTATCATCAATGAACAATAACGTTAGAATGACCATAACTGTTATCCTGGAGCCCAGCTGATGCATCTTTATCTTTAAAGAACATTAACAATAGAATGACCATAACTGTTATCCTGGAGCCCAGCTAATGCATCTATATCATCAATAAACAATAACATTAGAATGACCATAACTGTTATCATGGGCCCAGCTGATGCATCTTTATCATCAAAGAATGCCATAACTTGTATCCTAGAGCCCAGCTGATGCACCTTTATCATCAAACAAAAAAAAATACGAATGACCAGAACTGTCCTCCTGGAGCCCAGCCGATGCATCTTAATCATCAAGGAACAATAACATTAGAATGACCATAGCTGTTAATGGGGCCCAGCTGATGCATATTTATCATCAAATAACAACAACATTAGAATGACCATTACTGTTATCCTGGAGCCCAGCAGATGCATCTTTATCATCAAAGAAAATTAACATTAGAATGACCATAACTGTTATCATGGGTCCAGCTGATGCATCTTTATCAACAAAGAACAATAACATTAGAAGGACCATAACTGTTATCCTAGAGCTCAGCTGATGCAACTTTATCATCAAAGAACAATAACATTAGAGTGACCATAATTGTTATCCTGAAGCACAGCTGATGCATCTTGATCATCAAGGATCAATAACATTAGAATGACCATAACTGTTATCCTGGAACCCAGCTAATGCATCTTTATCATTATAGAACAATGACATTAGTATAAACATAACTGTTATCTTGGAGCCCAGCTGAAGCATCATTGTCATCAAAGAACAATAACATTAGAATTACCATAACTGTTATCCTGGAGCCCAGCTTATACATCTTCATCATCAATGAACAATAACATTGGAATGACTATAACTGTTATCCTGGAGCCCAGCTGATGCATCTTTATCAACAAAGATCAATAACATTAGAATGACCATAACTGTGATCCTGGAGCCCAGCTGATGCATCTTTATCATCAAGGAACAATAACATTAGAATAACCATTATTGTTATCCTGGAGCCCAGCTGATGCATCTTTATCATCAATGAACAATAACATTAGAATGACCATAACTGTTATCCTGGAGCCTAGCTGATGCATCTATATCATCACACAGCAATACCATTAGAATGAACATAACTGTTATCATGGGCCCAGCTGATGCATCTTTATCATCAAAGAACAATAACATTAAATTACCATAACTGTTATCCTGGAGCCCAGCTGATGCAACTTTATCATCAAAGAACAATAACATTAGAATGTTCATAACTGTTATCCTGAAGCCCAGCTAATGCATCTTTATCATCAAGGAACAATATTATTAGAATGACTATAACTGTTATCCTGGAGCCCAGCTAATGCATCTTTATCATCAAAGATCAATAACATTAGAATGACCATAACTGTTATCTTGGAGCCCAGCTGAAGCATCATTATCTTCAAAGAACAATAACATTAGAATTACCATAACTGTTATCCTGGAGCTCAGCTGATGCCTCTTTACCATCGAAGAACAATAACATTAGAATGACTATAATTGTTATCCTGGAGCCCAGTTGATGCAACTTTATCATCTAAGAACAATAAAATTAAAATGATCATAACTGTTATCCTAGAACCCAGCTGATACATCTTCATCATCAGAGAACGATAACATTAGAATGACCATAACTGTTATCCTGGAGTCCAGCTGATGCATCTCCATCTTCAAAGAACAAAACCATTAGAATGACCATAACTGTTACCTGGAGCCCAGCTGATGCATCTTTATCATCAAAGATCAATAACATTTAAATGACCATAACTGTTATACTGGAGCCCAGCTGATGCATCTTTAGCATCAAAGAACAATGATATCGTAATGACCATAGCTATTATCCTGGAGTCCAGCTGATGCATTTTTATCATCAAAGAACAATAACATTAGAATGACCATCCTTTTTATCCTGGAGCGCAGCGGATGCAACTTTATCATCAAAGAACAATAACATCAAAGTGACCATAACTGTTATCCTGGAGCCCAGCTTATGCATCTTTATCATCACTCAACAATAACATTACAATGACCATAATTGTTATCATGGGCCCAGCTGATGCATCTTTATCATCAAAGAACAATAACATTAGAATGACCATAACTATTATCCTGGAGCCCAGCTGATGCATCATTATCATCAAAGAACAATAACATTAGAATGACCATAACTGGTATCCTCGAGCCCAGATGATGCATGTTTATCATCAAAGAACAATAACATTAGAATGACCATAACTGTTATCCTGGAGCCCAGCTGATGCATCTTTATCATCAAACAACAATAACATTAGAATGACCATAACTGTTATCCTGGAGCCCAGGTGATGCATCTTTATCATCAAAGAACAATAACATTAGAATAACCATAACTGTTATCCTGGAGTCTAGCCGATGCATCTTCATCATCACAAATCAATAACATTAGAATGTCCATAACTGTTATCCTGGAGCTCAGCTGATGCATCTTTATCATAAAAAATAATAACATTAGATGTTGGTCGTTTGAACTATCCAACACTAAAAACCTACACTTGTCTGGTCTGTTCACGGTATATGCAGGCTTACTAACGGTTATTAACGGTGTATGCAGACCTATTATGTAATCCATTATACCGGCGTCTGAGCTCTCGAGTTCTTGGTTCAAGTTCCAAGGGCTCGAGTGGCCGACCAGTAGATCGTATTTCACCGGAAACGTAAATTTTTACTGACTTTCGCACGCCCTATTTCACGTGGAGGCGTGTCCGTTCACCGAAAACGCAAATTTAGGCGTCGACGTTTACCAAAAAACGCAAATTTAGGCGTCTACGCTCACGGAAAATGTTAATTTTGATTGTTTATGATTGCCTGTAGGATATATTTCTGAATAGTATATTTTATATTAAGTAATATTTGTATATTAGTTCATGTATTTTTCGTATTAAAACCTTCATGTTTTTTTCATTGGATGAGTTTGAGCTGTATTGGGCAGCAGGTTGAATGTATAAGTAGTATATACTTTTCTTTATCAATAGCATATATTTATATACATATTTATTCTGGAGATACGGGAGCCGAAATCGCCGTGGTGATGTTTTATTGTATGAATTCGAGTTTATTTAATTAGCATATCCGCAAGAAATGTTAGCCTGGTTTATAAGAGATTGACACTATGAGTCGGATTGTAATGTTTGGTAATAGG
>SDVV010009038.1:0-16908 GCA_016164225.1 Gammarus roeselii
ACGAATTTATAGGCTTGTACAAAACTTATTGTGGCTGTAGGTATCATTTGAGTTGCGGTTCAGAAGCACAAATGCTGCACCCTTGCTCACATTTTGTGTTGGCCTAGCTTGGCTTGTGCCAGGCGTACTTTAACAGGCGCCCGCCGAGTATTTAAACGAGGGTAAATGGCCTCCAGCTCAGTTAGAAGAGCGCAGACCTGAAGTACAGATCTCAGATCATTCCATTAGCTGATCCGTCGGGTGAAGGTACGAACGAGTTAAGATGCTATTAGCACTCAGTATCACATATTTATATGCGTCTGATTTAGCCCTTCAGCGTTTATTTTGAGTGACAGTTTTGCTATATATACTGGTATGTGTTCATACTTGAGGCATGTGATATTGTCCTTCAGCGTTAATATTTGTTCCTTAGGTTGTTACTTAACTGTAATTCCTCAGTATTTATATCCCGTGTTTGTATCTCCCTACAGGGTGGGTTTTCTGTCAACACCTTTCTTCACCTTTTCTTTGTCTTTGCGTAGCTTTCGCTTACGCTTTACCCTTACATTTCTTTTTGCTGTTCATTTACACTTTTTTTTGCGTTGTGTCCGTTATATTTCAACCAAGGTTCAGTGCTCTATTGAGAGTTTACCTGTTGTCATGTTTCTTTGTTCCAATTCCATTCTAAAATAATATTTTGAAAACACTGTTTAATCATTCCTACCTTGCATTCTACCCGATTATACCAACTTGAAAACCTTTTACCATAACAATAATACCTAGGCAACTTAACCTATTTTAACCAACAGTCATGTATTTTTATTCAAATTTTATGTTTATATATGATATTGATATGCATGAAACTTTCCACATGGGCTGTATATATGACATATCAAAAGAAGTTTGGATACATTTTTCCAATTTGATCCAGCAAATATCCCTTTGCAGATGTTTAGATTCCAGAATTTTTATCGATATCTCTGTTACATGTTTGGATGAGACTCAGCAGGTAGAATCCAAGAACTATTGCACTCCAATTTGTTACACTTTTTTAACGTGGAACAGCTTCACATGATATTAGGTTCAAATATCTAGTCATCCTAACAAACTTGACCAATAATTATATATTTTCATTCAAGTTTGATGGTTATGTATGATATTTAGTCATTATTTTGTGCGATGTACACATCAAATCCCCTCCACACGGCTCTATTTTACGTAGCTTTTTTCAATGTCACACACCAGGTACACACATACACGCTTTGTACGCATATGCAGGACCGGTCACGCTACAATGACGGCGTTTACAGGGGCCAATACCGGAACAATGCAGACACACACACATTTGTATGCATATACAGGGTCGGTTAACATCTGAAGCATTTTACCTCTGGTCTATGATTTTTCCATTACAACAAAGTCCCTTGTTTTTGTTACAGGATACCTAATGTGGACCAGCTTCACATCATGTTAGGTGAAATGAACTAATCATCTTAACCTAACCTAACCTTTTCTAACCAAGAATTATGTATTATCGATCGACTTTTCGTGCTTACATATGATACTTTTTCATCGATTTATGATATATTCATATCCATCCTCTCCAATTGCCTCTACATTTTGATCCATCATCTGCAGTTTTGTTATACACTCCCAATTTTGATCTAACAATTTTCATCCATTTTCATGTGCAAATTATATCGTGTTGTTTTGTTTGTTATACATTTTTTCATATAATTCTTGTTTATACATGTTATTCACACCCATCAAACCCTATCCTATCCTAATTTCATGTATGGTATACAGTCATTGTTATATACACATGAAGCCCTCCAAACGACTCTAAATATCACTTTAAAAATTATGTTATTTATTTCGTCGTCACTCTCAATCCATATTTGTTAGCAGAGAGGACCCATTTTAAAACTTAAATGGTTTGAATGTTACAAGTTTTTCATTTAATTTTTATTTGACACAATTCTACTTCACTTTAACATGTTATTCACACCCATCATAACCTAACTTAACTTTATGTATGGTATTCAGTCATTGATATATACATATGAACCCCTCCAGACGACTCTACTTATCAATTTACCATACATGTTATTTATTTCGTTGTCATTCGACCAATGTTCATGTTAGCAAAGAGGTTCCCATTTTTCAAACTTGGATGAATTGAGTGCTTCAAGTAATTCAAAGTTGTATCCAGTTTCATACAATCGGACACGTGGTCTCACATCATGTTTTCCTTATTTAACTTCATAATCTCCACTTGGCTCTACAACCTTTGACGACTTGCATCTCTGATTTGCCGATTATTTCCTATAATGATCATATTCTTGACTATGACTTCGTTTCGAGATCTGATCGGACTCTGATATATATCCTACCAATCTGTAAAACATCTAGATCATATACCTCGGGAAAGATTTATGGCACAATTTCACTCCTTGAAACATATTCTATTACTGATTTCGACAATTCGATGTTACCTCCAACTGACACGATGTTTGCAATTCTTTGCTTAACCTTTGAGTATGGGATAATATAATAATTTTATTGAGGATTTACATAGTGACATCTGCCTCGTTTTTTTGATTTGAAAGAGCATGGGTTGTACATCCAACCATACACATCATCACTATATTTTAGTTTCCTCTCAAAATCTTTCATATACTCCATCATAGCTTTGATGCAAATACCGAAGGCTGGTCCGTTCCCGTGAGTCCACAAATGTATTGCTTCTTCTTCTTCTTGAACCTTAACTATTCGAAACTTCTCCAACTCAAAGTCATTCTGAACTTCATCCTTGGGAAATGTTGCAAGCGATCCAGATTTTCTTTTGTTCTTAGGTATAATTTGTTTTCCACTACATCAGCTTTATCAGTCATGATGAGGATTTTTCCACTTCTATCATATCAATTTTGAGATTTGCTCTCTTAGTTCTCCTAATCTTTGTTACATACGACTGTGACACGTCGACATCAGTTACCCTAAGCCGTCTTCCTTTTTTCCTGCATCCATGTATGAATGATATCTCCCACTCGTTTGATTCATGTTTTACCCATTCTGAGATAACTGATATTCCCAACACTAGTCAATATTTGTTCAATTCGACTCATATCATCTCCAAAGATTTCTTCTTCCAACACTTATAAACAAATTTTGAGCTATGAATATTCATTTTTGTTCATTCTATGACGAAACGTGTGTCTCCGCTTGATTTCAACCGGAATGCAGATAGCTATTATAAGTTGATTACATGTGATTTTTCGCAAAATATTAGGCCTAACATTGCTCGCCTTGGTCATCAACGATGTATGTATTTATGCATGTGTATAGGGTTGTGTACGTATGTGAATGTGTATGTTCAAGCGTATGTACGTGTTACATGAGTTGAAAATGAATAACAAAAAATTTAAAATTCAAAATTTCACATTTTCGACGGTTAACACCATACTCAAGTAGCAAAGTTATCACTTCAATAGACTGACTTGGCTTTATCATCTCTCGAAATGTTTAAATTTTATTGAAATTTTGAATTTTTTGTTACACATTTTCAACTCGTGTAACTCGCACATACGCTTGAACATACACATTCACATACGTACACAACCCTATACACATACATACATACATACACAGTTGATGACCAAGGCGAGCAATGTTAGGCCTAATGTAATCTTTTGGTAAGGGATCCAACGGTCACCAACAACTGATTGGAAGCCGACACAAGCCCAGTCTCCTCACCAGATACACAAGCAGCTCCCGTACTACCAGAACATCTACACCTGCAACAAAAATGCTGCACAGCACAAGCAGTATCCTTCACGAGACAACATCCTCATCAACCCCAAGACAAGGCACATCATCGTGAAATTTCCCACGGCTGGCCGAAAATAAACAAAGCCACCCCACAGAACTGCATCACAGAAGGAACAGTGCACATCCCTGTCAGGCGTACTATGAACCGCTGAGTCCCCGCCAGCAGTTGACGCATCAACAGCCCTCCCAGTCAAGCCCTCAGACTTACAAGACACTGCTGCCTCATATTTTTGGGATCGTAAAGGTGTACGTGGGAAGTCTCCGCCAAAGCTTGTCCTTCGATGTACTTCCGCCGCTGATATGCTGCCACCACCATAGGCCTCCAGCGATGCCACAAATGATGCAGCTGAGCCAACCGACTCGCGTCCTGACTGGTCAGCATCTGACACCTCAGTCTCATCAAACCGGATGCGAGTGCTGTCCATCGAGATCCACTCGTCGTGAGTACTCCTCCATCCCTTGTAATGAACTTTGCATTTCTCTTCGACTTCCTTTGCCTCAACCACAATACAATCCTGCATCTTGAAATCTTTTCTGTCTCTCACCCTCCCCTCACCTCATCTCCAACACTCACAGCACCCATCTAGACAAGAGATGCTACAATGCAAGTAGCCCCTAATCAGACCCAGTGCTGCAGTTGGATCAAGTGGCCTCCTAGCCAGCCTTACCGATTCTACATTTACGTTGCACTGCGCATCCACGTGGCAAAACTAACGTGCAGTCTTAGGTCCCAGCACAAATAGAGGACCAGCTAGTTAATAATCGGTATGTGAACAAACGCGAATGTGTAATTACATATTTTTTTACTATTACAATAAATAAAATAATATTCGTCAATTGCGGCCCTTTAATCTGTTATTTTGTTTAACGAATGTATAAAGAGAAGCATTTGTTAGATTAGATTAGGAATTTATCTCCACCAGAGCTGAGACGTGAGTAATCGCCTGCTTCCCGTAGGGCAACGAAAATCACTGATTCTTGTAGGTTCGCACGCCTTGGTGTGCAAAAACGGTGACTTTATCATAACTTAATCATTTCGGCAATTTAAATGTAGTACACATGTACGCTGGTGGATACAGGAACAGCCATTGACGATCTTTCCCACAGGCCCCAGGTGAATGCAGAGTCATTGACAGAGTTCAGATATCAAGCTGTGCTCGGACATTTATTATGCACCTAGGAGAGTGCACATTCCCATTCCATAGGTTGAACTAGACGAACTAACACAACGCATAGGCTAACCTAGGACCCCTACGGGCTGAAGCATTGGTTTGCTTAAACATTAGCACTTGTTTTCTATGTATTTGAATAAATTGATAAACTGTATGGGTCCCATCATGTTATAATCAATCGTAAGTTCACGGATGCACATTTCTGCTAGGCGAGTTGTACTGTATCACACTGAACGGAATATATTTACGTTAAAGCAAATCGCAGTTAACGATTTTTTTTTTCGCGAAAGAATAACAATTGACGATTTCAATTTAATTACTGAACATCGGTTTGCGTTTTGGCTTAAGCTTAGTTGTGCGCTTGAAGAAGTTTTTTAGAGTAAAGAATGCAACATCATAATCATATTTGTTTCATTGACTACCAATACAATGCAATGATTGCTGTTGAAATAACCCAGCAAGTTAGTGAAAACAATTTTCAGTAAAGACGCCTAATGAATTTGAAGGATGTTTGTCTACTAGGGTCAAGCTATGAACTATGTTCTTGACTGGTATTTGGTCGTGACTTGCATCAGTTTCAAAGGCACCTTATATGTTCGTCTGTAATCAGAATATTACTGACGTTTCCTATTAGCTTCATATGCATTGACTTTCAGTTATAATTCTCCACCTGTACCAGTAGTAATTCTAACATTACATTTTTAGGGATAAACTTCTACAGGGTGTCCCAGAAGTAGCTGACCCTTTTAACTTGACAACAAATCTAAATCTGAAAACGCTAGGAAATAGAAACAGCTTTTATTGTAGAGAAAAACATTTCCATGATAACATTAACTTGATATCATATTCACAGAACAAATAGATGGCTATTTCCACGTCCATTTCAAATTGGCTGGAATTGCTTTCGCTGTGATTGATGATGGCGCAACAACACCAGTTAATGGTGAGCGATACCGAACTGTGATTAGAAAATATATAATTCCTGAAATTGGAATACTTGGTTTCAACAGTCACAGCCCATACAACAATATAAACAATGGCATTGTTAACAGAGTGCTTTCCAAACCGGTTGATTTCAAGGTTCGAGGAAATCCCGTGACCTGCACGTTCTCCAGATATGACCCAAGCAGACTTTTTCTTGAGGGGATATCTTAAGTCTCGAGTCTATGTCGCAATGCCATCAAACTTGCAGGAACTTGAAATCAATATTTGGTATAAGAAATCTCAACTCTCGCCTCAAACATTAAGAAGAGTCATGGACACCACAGTTAGAAGTGATCAAGTGGTGAAAATAACCGCCGACATCATTTAAAGGACATTGTAATCAAAATATAGTGTTAACGTTATCATATAAATGTGTTTCCTTTGAATAAAAGCAGTTTCTACTTCCATGTGTTTTTAGATTTAATTTTAGGACCAAATTTAAAGGGTCAGTTACTTTTGGGACACCCTGTATATTTTCCACAGTATTGGCCCAATACATAGATATACCTTCAAACCTCAATCCAATACATAGATATCCATTCAAACCTTGATCCAATACATAGATATCCATTCAAACCTCGATCCAATACATAGATATCCATTCAAACCTCGATTCAAAACATAGATATCCATTCAAACCTCGATAAAAAAATAGATATCCATTGAAACCTTGATCCAATACATAGATATCTATTCAAACTTCGATCCAATACATAGATATCCATTCAAACCTCGATCCAATACATAGATATCCATTCAAACCTCGATCCAATACATAGATATCCATTCAAACCTTCGATCCAATACATAGATATCCATTCAAACCTTGATCCAATACATAGATATCCATTCAAACTTCGATCCAATACATAGATATCCATTCAAACCTCGATCCAATACATAGATATCCATTCAAACCACGATGTAATACATAGATATCCATTCAAACTTCGATTCAATACATAGATATCCATTCAAACCTTGATCCAATACATAGATATCCATTCAAACCTCGATCCAATACATAGATATCTATTCAAACCTCGATCCAATACATAGATATCTATTCAAACCTCGATCCAATACATAGATATCCATTCAAACCTTGATCCAATACATAGATATCCATTCAAACCTCGATCCAATACATAGATATCCATTCAAACCTCGATCCAATACATAGATATCCATTCAAACCTTCAGGACGTTGATCAGTAAATAATATGATGGACAAAAGTTGCGCATGTATGCATGTGTAAATGGGATACATTTTAGTAATGTGGGGCCCAATTCATGCCAATGAGTGTACAAATACTATAAAACAATCTAGTCTACGCCTCGCTCATTAATAGTCGACAAATCAGTACTTATTTGCTAATGTGTTAATTGAACACAAGCTATTTGAACACAATTATTTATCAGAACTAAATGTTTACGATTGATTTTCTGCATTGTTTTATAAACTGTTGACTCCTGGTGTTGGCGATCATCTCCGACAACAAAAAGGCGATATGATGCCGGAGACGATATTTACACTGCCAACCACCGAACTACTTTGAGGAGAGAGTGACATTCGGCTCCCTTCACCGCTCAGCGACGGCGCCGTGAACATCACTATCCTGTCTCGTCAGATCTATATGGAATGTAAAAAGCAGAAGCAATTCCTACTTTGCGGGGCGTCTTGGCCAAAGTCAATTTGCACCGGGGACAAAATCGAATGTATTGAGTTGCTTCACTACTGATCTCATGATGGCAACAATGCCTGACGATCCGGGCGGCGTCAACACATTTGCCTTTGCTGACGCACTAGAATGAGTCCTATTATTTGTAAATATTACTATTATTGTTCAATATATATCAAGTAGACACTATATCCGTTATACTGTTATTAATCCTTTTGTAAACTAGTATGATGACGACATGGAAACTAACAATCTCAGTCATCCAGCGGTCAGCGGTGCAATAGTTCCATAGAGGTCATTGTAGTATTTAGATCGTAAAGGGCTGCCATTCGTGTGCTGTTCGGCCTCAGTGGCCTTCACCAGTTCATACGGTCGTAAGTCCAAAATAACATGTAAAGAAGATAATAGTTTACGCATACTTCTAACGTGAGTATCTGTTTTGTTCGGTAGAATATCCACCAGAAGACTTGCTCAACAATACGTAGTATTTTCCTATTCGGTGACTACAAGGACGATATTGCATGTAACAAAATCTTAGCATGCTTTGATCAGGATATCAGTAGTAAAACCTTGTTGAGATATTGCTAAATTGTGATAATATAATTATAATATATATGTACTGCAACTGCAGCAGATACTAAATGTACTTTTATTCACTCGAAATTAACGCTTAGAAATTAAATAAGAGACAAGAGGGTTTCCTATTAGGAGCATATACATCTCCCGCCTCTCTTTGGGGAATTTTGGCTACACGCTTGAATAACAGTATACACAGAAGAAACTAGACGCCTTTATTAAACCGTAAGAGTTCAGAAAGGCTTACCGAACAGCATTTATCTTTCCCTGTTCCGTCGGTGTGAATATTTTGTCCCACAGTAACTTGGTTCGAATTTCTAGTAAAAATATTAAAATCGTTGTTTTTGATCATAATTAAATACCTACACCTTTGCGAGTGGATCTTCTATAAATAAACTTATATCGTACCCGCACAAAGATGATTTGCCGTGACATGATTGTGAGACTTATTGCTCACAGGAGCAAACGTTTGCGGATGTCTTGTAGGCATTAAAAAATGCAACGGCGCAACCTTATCAGAGACATAGACATGTATGATCAAACATACATCCGCTTCCTCCTTAATGCCGTATTTTGAATCGATATTTTCTTCCACATCCAATATTCAAATACAGTACATCGAGGCCACTCTGGATGTTTTGTGCACGACGACGAATAAAGAGAATGTATTGGGGATTAGGCCAAACTCTAAACATGAATTCTCCTCTCAATCGTCACTGTTGATATAATAAATTGGATTGAAGATTGATTCGGGCGGTTTGTGTCTTATTTCACAATTTAGAACTGGAATAAATCATATCTGATTTGAGCCTCATTTCCACCGGAGCATCAACGTGAGTCATAATAGGCTCCCCCCTAGGGTGCGATGAATAAACCAGGTTACAGCAGCACATGGCTTGAGTTTCCGACTACAGCAAACATGTTCAAGTAGGGATTACGCTAATGGTTGAGGAGTCTCGAGGGATCAGTATTGACCATGCGATTAGACAAAGACATCGCAATACAACAACATATTATTTGACCAATATGTTTATGACAAGATTCGTAAATGATTAACATTTTCCATGCTCCTAATATTTACATGAACTGCATCTAAGCGCCTAAGATGCAAGTCCGTTATTCAATATTTCATTGCCCGGATTTACATCAAATTTATTGTAGTAGTTTAACCTAGGTTTAACGCTAGGAAATAACTATAGCTTTATCTCCTGATTTCCGATCATTCAGTCACAAAAGCAGAAAGGTTTCAGACGAAAAGAAGGTTTCAAACATCGAATTTAATGAGATACAGTCAAAATCGATGTTATACAATTGTTGTTTGGAAAATTTGCTCGACTTGCAATTAATGGTGTAAATTTTGAAAGCTCATTCTATAAGATGCTGGATTGAAATCAAATCCTATAGAGGACAGCCATACAATTAAAACACTGATCGATCCATCAAAGGACTTTCACAATTCACTATTATTAGCATGTATGTAATTGGAACCAAATGTATATACGTACAGTCGTACATGTTGTTATCACTAACTGATCTAAATGGTTTAGTTTCGCCAGCTTACGCTGGCATAGAAGTCTTCCAAGGCGATTATATCAGCTTTCTAACTCAGTGAAGGGTTCTCTCAGGTAAACAACATTCTTGATAACCATCTCATGTTGATGGTATATAGGGAGCGGTTCTCCAGTTTTCTGGTCAGTTTTGGTGTCGGTGCGGTGCTGAGTAGACGAGCCTAAGTTGTTGGTGTTCCGAAGTGAAAAATTTCTCTCGATAACTTCAAAACTTGCATTGGTATGACGAGCTACATCGGCATTCAACAGCATTCAGCATGCGACGTATAGAGACGGAAAAGCCGACGTCATGTCGATGTCGTCCCGGCATTGGCAGTACGCTGTTGGCAGATTTTTAATAGAACTCTGCTACTTTCATATCTAAATTCGTGTATCTGTAAACAGTCACGAATTAGCCACTGTTTTGTTTTGTCATCGACAATAGAATGACAGCACGACGTCATCAATTCGCCGTCGGTTCGACATCAAATCGAATTCAATCATTTATTGAACCAAAGCATAAGTTATATATGTTACAACACGCCCCTTTATCAGCAGGAGACTTTTCAAGCAACGAACAGCTCGAGCATCACTCATGAAACGCTTTGGAACACACGCACACGTAATGACACTCTTTCACACATACACACCACACTCACTCACCCTCACGAGCATGCATACATCATAGGAGAAAGGAAAAGTGTTGCTTCACGAAAACGGCGCTAGATGGCCAGAATGATGAAAAGTTTGTATTGTTTAAGGAATATTTACTAAGGTGAAATTAAATTTTCAGGTATACAAGGATTAGAAGCAACGATTCATGAACAGGTAGTCACAAACGTAATAACAAACTACATTGATTCGCCAACGTATTTATGGATATAAATACTATATTGTCAGCTTAATGAACAAAGTCTTTTAAATGTATGAAACAATTATGTTCCTACATAAACGCACTTACATTATACACATGGTGTCTAGCAGCAAAATGAATAAAACCCTTCATGGGTAGTCAACAACGAAAAAATTACTAGTTTTAACAAAGGGAATTCTACGCCTATTGTGGATTCTTGTTACGATATTATATCCGGATAAAGCTCATAAATTAATTCGACTGATAATATTTATGTCAAGTTTGGGTATATAGTAGAACATTCATCTTTTAAGACCGCTGCGAATCCACTGAACAACTAAAATAATATCCTACAGGTCAGTGTAATCAAACAACTCATCACAAAACTCAATAAGAGTATCAATGATGTCTCTAACAACTCAAACATTACCGTAGGAATATGAAATAAATGGTTCAAGTGTCTTTTTGAAACAATGGGTCGTGGTCAACTCCATTAGGAAAGAAGGTACTGAGTACTCCACACCCTAAGGGCAGCAAAAGCATGAGTGGAAGCCCCGAAATCGGACGATAATTTGGAATAATTTGTAGGTCACTGGATTTTAGTACTGGAGTAATTTGAGTGCACTTACGGACATCAAGGTAGGTACTGTCCTTGAATGAAGTAGTAATAAGGTTTAAAAGTGGTTCCACAATTAGCATGTCTAACTAAAATTATTTTAAGCGGTAAGGAATTTTGACCTAAGGAAGATATTTTCAAACTAAGAATTATTTTGGTACACTCGACTAATGTGACATGCCGATCAGAATAACAATTTGGGATATTTGCATGAAGAGTTTAACGAAGTCATCTGTAAGTAAATGCTGGCTGTTCAGATCCTCTGCAATATTTGGATTAAAATATTGAATTTACCCGCCATTTTCAAATAATCAACTATTTCTAACCCATCATTTGCAATTTTTTGAGTGGGTTTGAGATTATTCAATATAGCCAAGGCAGTTCCCGAAAGAATGTTCATCATTTTTATTCCAAGCTAAATTGTATGTTGCACAGAGGTAATTGCTATATGCATTATTCTATTATTTTTTAGATCAAACACAATTTGAACAATTTCAAATCTCTAGACTTGATTATTAATTGACTTCGTGAGATCAAGGAAAAGTCGAGGATTCTGCAGTCACTTTGCCCCAACCAATTCAATCATTAAAGGGGAACATGAGCAATAAATTGAAGTTATCGTTCGTATGAAATGTTAAGTTTCCTTATTGACATCTCCAATATCGGGAAAATTAGTGTGGACATTGTCAACAGTTCAATAAATTAAATAAGATTAGCGACGAGTGATTGCGCAAAGTTAAGATTTTTCCTTCGGTTCGGTCTAAATAGTTTTTTGGATAAATGTTGGGCAGTGGTCAGTGATATCTAAAGAAAATGTTCCTGTTCTGTAACATCACAGCGAGTTAAACAAAATATGGTTCAGGACTGATGGATATCCAGATGTTCATTTGAAGGAAAGCGGTTGGGCTTTGTGATTGGGGTAAAAAATGCAGCGATTGAAATGGATACAAAATTTGTCACGTGAATACAATTTTAATTCTGTGTGTTAAAGTTAAGAAACCAACAATTTTGTAATTTGCCAAGTCGTCCTTGCGCAACACGCCCTCTAGTTGAACGCAAAAATAACCTCAGAAGGACGATGAAGAGCAAAAACGAATAATTTTTCATCATATAGTTGCAATTTGACAATAAACTATTTTATTGCTTCACACTTCGAGATGCTCTACCTCATCAATAAGTAATTCCGCTCTGCTGAAGATCGTGCCCCCGTCTCTGACAGTGTGACATGTTCACTTTGAAGATCAACATAGGGTAGCACCTGAAGAGAAGAAAGCCACAGACTAGCGATGTTGATCGGAGATTCTCACAGTTCATTCTTTGTTAAACCAATGCTGACCGGTGTTATTGCTGGACACCGAGCACTTGTAAAGCCGAACGGGTGTCAATGCCGGACACCGTTTTTCACGAATATTCTGGTGAGAGTGATATAGCTGAGAGCTATTTAGCAGCGATTTTGGTAAACTTAGTCAAGCTGTTACTTGAGCGTTTCGATTGTATCGTTGTTTACAACTTCCGCGGGAAGTCTGTTCCACTCCGCGACAACTCTATACGTGAAGAAGTTGCGCTGATGACGAGTGAGGAGCGCTTTTCAACGATTTTGTATCCATTATTCCTGGTCACTCGGCTTTCATCTAGATTGAAAGGCTCGCTCGCTCAATGTTTTCCTTACCATTCATTATCTTTCACATCTCGATCATGTCACTTCTGACTCAACACTTCTCTAGCGGATAAAGGTTGAGTTCACGTAGTCTCTCTGGGAGCCCAGCATTCGCGCTAAAATTATTCCCGCACACGCGCACTATCGCCACTTCACTTCACCTCACTGTCATGGCCGGACACTGTTATAACCGCTAAAAATCTTTCATCCCACGTGCTTTCTACCTACGCTGATTCAGCCCACACGCATTTTCCACCACTTCAAAATCTGCCACTGTCATTTCAGCGAAACAGGCGTACCAACTTAACAGTTATCACTTTAATGAAACTTCAATAAAAAAGCGGCATTACGCACCTTACATAAATACGTATGTTTGCCCCTCGGGTTAGAAATACGTACCTTTGCCCCGTGGGTTAGAAACACGTACCCTAGGTTAGGTTAGGTTGGGCAGGAAAAGTTTCATTAAAGTGATAACCGGTAAAATGGTACGACTGGTGACTGATTCTGACGTGAGCTGAAACAGATTTTCGCCAGAATGTCACTTGCAGATATGACAGTGGCTGGTGTGACTGAGGAACGCTATGAATGCTCGCTGTTAAAAAATGGTACCGTAGGTAGGTAGTCGGAACAACTTGGGGCTGATAAGGCAGTTGGCGGAGATGATAGTGGTTGATCTGACGTTAGCTATAAAAGAATTTAGCGCCAGGGATAGCGACCCCGTCTCTCTTCGTACAATTTATTGCGCAGCGAAGGGGTGAGTTTGGTGGCTCTAAGCTGAATCCTCTTCAATTTAATGTATTTTCTAAGGTATGGATACCAGAATTGTACGGAATACTCAACGTACGGTCTAACAAATGCATTTTATTACTTGAGATTAGTGCGTCTGCCCTTGAATGAGATAGTGTGGGAAATCTTGGCTAATATTTTATTGCATTTGTCGGTAGCATTATTACATTGTTTGCTGCTTTATAATTTGTTGCTAACGATAATTCCTTCATCTTTATCTTCGGTGACAGGAATTGCTTTCTTTCCGGACATTGAGTATTCGTGCTTAGGGTTATGATGATCATTGCGCATGTTTTTACATTTGTCGACATTGAATTCCATTTAGCACTGTTATGACCAATCAACTATTTGGTTCAAGTCTAGTAGAATCTGCGCGCACTCAAGTTTGGTTTGCACTTCCCTCCTAGCTTAGTATCGTCTACAAACCTGCTAATGTTTGAGAGAACGTAGCTGTCAAGATCGTTTATCCATGGTATGAGAAGAGCTGGACATGACACAAATCCTTGAGACATGCCGTTTGTAACTCTACTCCTATTGGAGGAAGCTCCGTTTAGTACGACTCGCTGCACTCAGTCAGTAAGCCAGCACTTTATTCAGTTATTCAGCTCGCTCCGAATACCTATGATTTGCAATTCACTAATTAAGCGTTTGTGAGGGACTTTATCAAAGGGCTTTTAAAAGTCAAGGGCGTCGTAAATTTGATTTGTACTCTTGAAAAAAGGCAGCAGGTTCGTAAGACAGGCACTATTGTGTAGAAGCCATGCTGAGAGCCACCTATAAACTTGTTTCCCTCTAAGAATTCGGTAATGTTATCCGTGATAAAACTTCACATCAATTTGCGTATGACTGAAGTGAAACTAATTGGTTGGTGATTCCGGGACACTTTTTGTCCCCTATATCAAAAATTGGGATTATAAAAGAGAATGAGCACGCACTTGTTTCACTGAGCCACGTGTCCGTTAGAACAATTATGTCTGGCTGGCCATGAAACGACTGCAGCGTCAGAATGAACTGCTCACCTGTGAATGTTGAAATATTTTGACTGTATATTAATTGAATTTTAAGGGTTTGCAAATATACCATTAAAATATTGTGATCAAGCTCAAATCAGTTCAAAAACCTATTGAAAAACGGACCTGGTTGTTATGTCATCATGATTTCCTAACACGAAAGAGATTTATGGTTCTGCACTACAGCGAATCCACACAAATATTCAGCACATAAAGTCTGCACACATACCAAAGTCTAGAAAACTAATGGATCCTGTGTGTCGCTCTCCTCAAAAGGTTTAGAACGAATAAATTTAAGTGAACTTAGAGACTGAATAAGTGGAACGAACTACACAATTGGAATACCGTAGGCGTAAGAAATAAGATCGTTAAAAAGATATTCAACTCGGTTATCTAGGAGGAAAACACCGAAAGCTATGATATATTTAGGCAGTGAATAAATTGGACAAAATAACATAAAACTTGAAACTACGTATGAATGTATATTTTCGGACCCAATAACACGTATCGATCCAGAATACACGGAAGCAAGTGTCGTGAATAAATTTCAATATATGTTTGTCAGAGGTACGGCACCATAAATAAAAAAAATCTAGAGATGGATGTAAAACTAAATATATGTATTATTTTTTGGATTAGGATACAAGTAATTCTGAATGGAGAATCACCGAAAGTAAGTTACGTAGTCGTTGGACAATTCGATGGAACGCTGATGAGTAAAGCAGACATCTGAGGCTAGATAAGTACTGCGAGAGTAGCCAGCTTCAACTGGGGTATGTGCTAGCTTCTTGAGGTGGGTCCCGTCTTCGTCTGAGGTAGATACCGACTTCGACTTAGGTAGGTGCTGACTTCGACTGAAGTTGGTGCCGACTTCGACTGAGGTAAGGGTTGACTTCGCTGCAGGAAGGGTTCGACTTCGACTGAGATAGGTGTTGGCTTCGACTGGAATAGGTACCGACTTCGATTGAGGTAAGTACTGTCTTCGTCAAAAATAGGTGCTGACTTCGACAGAGGAAAGAGGTTGTCTTCGACTGGGTTAGTGACATATCGGTAAGATGTTGTCAATTACCGATTGATTCAAGATCTTGATTAAGATATCGCCTTGACATCGTCAATTAGACATTCGTTAGGCATCAACAATCAAATATCGGCACGACGACTCTAATTAGTCGTTGGTTAAATATCAATACTGAATTATAACACGACGACACAAAGAAGCTATTGATGTGACACTTTAATCAAGATGTTAGAACGAAATTACCTGATCGTCATTGTGAACGAACTTGTTGGCACAACGTCTCATCAATCAATTCTTACTCACCGAAACAAGAAGGTATCAATAACTTAATTATATTTTGATAAAAGCCTAAACAATACATGATTATCACATCTAAGTCAGATTACTTCACCCCTGAAAACCTCTGGCACAAAACTATGTAGTTTATATCCACACATACCATCTATTGATCGATTTTGTTACTTGACTGAGCTTCCACAATCAACAGTTTCTAATGCGATAAAAAGTATACAATTTGTAGTTAAGTCAAATAGCTTTGTCATGGTCTAACAGCCAATACCATCGCCGAGTCACATTTGTATCAGACTCCGAACCCCAGGGACCAGGGTCCTAATCCTGTTAGTTGCGTAAGTCGACCTTGGTCAACACTGGACACAATTACTACTCTCGACATCAATGGAGATTCAATCGCTGATAAGTGTACCTGGGTCCGTTATGGACAAAATTTTAACTTACATAAACTAGTCTGGACTCGGAATGGCAGATTTATTATAGACATTGAATATTATTTGGATGCTTAGCAGCACTGAATGGACGGACGGTTAGAGACATCTGAGAGAGGGTGTGCTATTTCTGAATTGACCACGGTGGGCTGTTGTCAGTTATAACGACGTCGTTCTTATTCCGAATCACTGTTTTGCTTGTGTCCGATCGACACACCTTGTTAGTGAGTGCACCGTGTGCCGGTTAATGCAGACTCGGGTCCTGTGCCGAATTGACAATGAATCCCTTTGTTCGGGTCGTCGACACATTGAAGGCAAGCCGACGTTGCCTCTGTGGCCGGCGTCAGTCATGCTTGATAGGTAGATCAAGTTGTGATAAATATTTGAAGAGACAATAACTTGAAAACATCCTGAAGTTCTGGTTTCACAAAATTTGTCTGATACATGTGTGTACATGGGTACGAGTGTGGGTCTATAT
>SDVV010009039.1:0-16907 GCA_016164225.1 Gammarus roeselii
GTGCAGCTTCCAGCTGCTGATTGGCTGCCCTTCAGGCGGTTGTTGGCGCCACACGATTTTATTGGCTGCCCTCCAGGGTTGTTTGGCGCCACACAATTTTGGCACTGCCACTACTGGGGGAATCCCGCCATCAGAGGGAATACTGCATCTGTGGCACATTTCAGTGGAGGTTAATACAATGACTTAAATATGTATGATACCTTAATGTTACATTGTACAGTTTATAATTTAATACTAAAGGCTGTATATCTATACATACATAATTTAACGTGGGGGAGAGCAATGCAGGACTTGGCTTGCAAACCCTTACAGGCCTACTCACCCCAATGACAGAAGTTGGGCAAAAGAAACCGAGATCTACATCCTGGCGATTCTACGATCTAGAATCGCAGCATCAAGAAGGATCTGGTGACGCCTCAAGAAACTAGCAGAACAAGTCCGTGCCAATTCTACAAAACACAACAACCATTTAACAATAATAGTTTGTTAGCTACCAACCCGACATGTCATGTAATTGTTCAGCAACTATGTTTATGTGTCAAACGTTATGCAATTACCGTGTTTTTATACTATAAAATACTTAATATACCTGCTGCATGTCATCTCAATTATTTCCTCTTCGCTTGCATGTTTGTTTAAATATTAACGGTGATCCATGCTACCTAGTCTCTCTTGTCTTTAAAAGCTCATGAGCAGTCATGCACTGAGTTTGTAGGTAGAGGATGAAAGAGCGGCAGGAGATCAATTGAGCAGTTATTCAATTTATTTTATATCATCAAATTCAATTCATTACCACCTTTTTATAAATTGCGTCAACAGAACAATTTTGAGGTCCTCGTCCTTTCTATTTGCGCAATCAATATTATCACAAACAATCCTTTCATTACTCAATCTAGCAACCAACGCGATCCCCACAGTTGTTCGAGACAGTGTATTTTAATTGATGGTCTACAAGTTTTTATAATAAAGAAATTTAGTAAATACAATGTCCAAGGGTGGAATGAAAGGGCCCAGGATTTGAATTATGGTGCAAAGGACGCCGTGTTCTAGTGGAATGTTGCTGGAAAGCCTCGAGAGGTCAACTTGCAGCAAGGATTTTTGAAAAGTAATTTGAACACAAAGCCTTGAGAAAGAATCACTCACTCTCAACGTTGCAAGAGTTACGAGCATGGGTAACATTGCGCGAGTCTAGGGAGAGCACTTTCGGGATATTGCAAACTCTGTTGCCACGGGTGAAAATCGAAAGTGGGTTCGTGGGCTATTAGCAATATTCTAATTGTAAACGAAACGATCTGCGTTGCCCGAGGTTAGAGCCATTGTAAGAGGATTTAAAAATAACACGGCAGTTGAAAATGATGTTATTCATGGAGAAGCGTATAAATACGTCCCTCACAGATTGATTGCGGTGTTAGCTCTCTTCTCTGGCTGCAAACGAGTCAAGCAGTTGCCCGAGATGTAATGCATGTAATTGTTAGTCCGCTTCTGAAAATTCCGAAGTTTTGGAGCAGATCATTCTCGCATGGCTGCAAACGTACTTGTTCGGTGCGTACAGTCAGTTCGATTTCAAGAAGAGCCAGAAAACCAAAGAGGCGACATTTGCACTGAAACAAACCGTAGAATACCATAAAAGTGGGGACTCTCCTGTCATTATGGGCTTTTTAGATGCAAAGAAAACGTTTGATAGAGAAAAGCACTAGACTTTGTTCAGGAAATGAATTGAGTGGGGAGCCCCTCCTCATATCGTTGAGTTATCTGTATTCTGGTAAAAAGAGAAGGATTTTCTTATTTTGTGGGGTAGTTCAAAATCATCTCCCAATCAGTGTATCAGTGGAAATAGACAGGATAGTCAATTGTCGCCATTGTTGTATAATTTTTATCCCGGTGATTGGAATTTCCAATTAAGCATAGAGAACGTAGGGTGTCGTGTTGTCAATTGTTGTGTTAATATTTGTAGATATGCCTGTAAGAGCTCGCGAAGTCTAGTCCTGCATTGCTCTCCCTCACAATAATTAACATGAATTCACAATCTGTAAATTATATACTACTTTCAAGATGAATTTATTATATTTTATACCATTGTATTAACTTCCATTGGAGATGTGTCTTAGATGCAGTTTTTCCTCCGGCGGCGGGAATCCCTCCGTACGCCAACTGCAGTCCCTCTAACGACAGTCTCCCTCTGACGGCCGGAATCCCTCCGCGAAGCCAAGCGAGACTCATTCAGCGCATAGCTCGGCAACAAGGATCTAAGAATGCTAAGTCCTCTATTAAAGGAAAGTTTTAATTAAACATTGTATAACACTTTGGTAAGCAACAATATATCAATTACTGACAAGTAGGCACAATTTAGTACCAGCCTGGTATAGGTGCAAGGTAACAAACTATTATTGTAAATGAACTCGTAACGTAAAACAACAACTGGCAGCTCTAGTGTAGCCAGCTGTGGTGCACTCTCAGGCAGGACCGCCTTAGTCTGGTCTGCCGCTTCCCTCTCGCGCTCAACGCTACCAGACAAGGTAATAGACAGTGCTTTCTTATAGATAAATGTCGACAGTGCAGTGTCGCAGACAAAGCTTAGGGTAGTAAAATATTTGCGATTTCATTTAATTATAAGTTTGACTTCAACAAAACTGTAAGTAAAGTGTACCTTTGTCTGTTTATCCCTGTAGGCTCATCTGCGGTGGGAATTCTCAAGCACCCACGCGCTATGTCTCCTGTCGAGCCTTTTGGAAATAATGACGAGAAGGAACCTCCCCGTCTGACAGGTGACCTCAATAACATAACTGACATTGTACTAAGTCTTAGGTGTATTTTCACATTAGGCTATAATGTTCCTAGCCAACCTTAAATTAGGTAGAATAATTGATGGGTAATGCTAAAAGTCATACGTACTGTTCACACCCTGTTTTCATCTATTAACTACCATGTATATGAACGAACAGTACTTTGCTTTGTTTCTTTTAGAATAAAAAACACGTCAAAATTTGGCTCATTAAGTCCCCCCCGATCAAGTTTACGACATAAATTCGGCTAGAAAATCAGCATACCTAGAAAGTTATATGCCGATGATAGGGTGTTGGTAGCTCCAATTCTATCGGCATTGCAGAAATTTCTAGATGGTTGCTGTGGTTTGGCTCGGCCCCATGATAGTGTGTAAACATTTCAAATACAGTATGTATGATGGTTAGGCCATTAGCCCTAACTAAGCGTTACTTCTCGACTGATTTTAAGCTAGATGGTGTCATACATGATCTTGTGGATGAATTTCTTTATCGTGGTCACATTATTTCTGCAGATTGAATTTTATGATGAGTATGTTGTGAGCAGACCAGATGACAAAATGCCGTTGTCAACATACTTATACGGAAGTACTCTTATGCGCCAAGCGAGCAAGTTTACAGCTATTTGAATCATGCTGTTACCCCTTTCCTGCAATTCTCTTTGGAGATTTTTCTGCGACTACAATATGAGAAAGCTAACTGTGAGGTAAGATGACACATTTTGTCGACTGAGGCAGGTCCCACGTTTAACGTCCGTTAGCAGAGTATTTGCGGAGAACGCATCGGATGACAATAAAGTACTTTTTCGTGAAACGGCACAGCCTCATGATCAGAGTAATAGCTTCAAACTATAAACTTCTCATTGCAATCTGCACTAGCGATGCACTCATTATGTTGTCAATAATAGGACGTTGGAAATAAATACTGTATACTCTAGAATGAAGATAACATGTGTGTCCATGATGTATAAAAGTTTTAAATGTGCGGTGGGGTAGTTCAAAATCAGCTGATGAGCTTCCTGATATGACTCGTCCGCCTTACCCTGGTAGATCACTTATAATTTCATTAAATTCCGTTATGTATCAAATAATCCTTCAGGTCATTGATGGTTTTTGAGAAAGCTTCTATTATTATTATTGTTACCCCATGATATCGAACAGCACTAGAGGTGATACCACGGTTTACGTTTTGATTTCGTACCATACACTTTGCATGTCAACAGCTGATTGGGACAGCTGATCCAAGTTATCCAACAAAACAATGGGTCACGTGTTGTTCAACCATGACTGAGAAGCTGAAGTGTTCTAGAGATAGGCACAGTCCTTACAACAGGTAGCATTGTTGGCGATACATTGCGGAAGCTGGGCCTCTCCTCTCTTTTATCTTCCACCAAACCTTTGAGCATTGCAATGTAATATCAAAGGGTACTATCTTCATCTTACAGACCTCCACGTTGCCCTTGGCAGCATCCATCCTGACGTAATTTACCTACAGGAGACATTGCTCCCCAAGGATAAAGCAATAAACCTAGTCAATTACCAGTGACCACCAGCTCGTAAGGACAGCCCTGAGAGCTCTCGAGGTGGTGTTTGTGTCATCACCCGCTTAGGCATCCCATTCCTTCCTGTTTTTATAGTGTCTGAACTGGAGGTGTGTGCCATTCAGATCCAATTTTATTTGTGTAGCATCATTGTCTGTTCTTTCTACATACCCACAGCCTTTGACTCAAGGAATTTCGCAAAAGACATGTACCTACTACTGTCTCAACTCCCTTGTTTCATTATCTGTGCTGATGTTAATGCGCATCATTTTTCATGGGGTCCACATTTGTAGACTGCAGAGGTAAGTTTCTTGATGCCTGGATAACCAACACAGACTTCTTTCTCCTTAATTCTGGAGAACCCATGTATGCCCATGCAAATAGTACTCTACCACAGTTTGATTTGACCATCACAACTCCTGATCTTGCCCCAAACTATGCCAGTCCAGATTGCACAATTGGGCACGGGGTTGAGAACATTATGTGCGTTTTCATTGCCGAATATTAAGAACCGAACCAGCCGTGCCCCTCAAAAGCTGAGATCGGCATATCTAGACCTTTGCGTGCGCTCTCAGCAGTATGTTTGCCGAGTTACGTGCGCCACTGTCAGAGACACTGACAAATATATACAGAACAGATGTCTAGAGGTGCGAGGCTGCGAGCGTCGCGAAATAGACTGCAGAATTACATGTGTGTAGAGTTTGAGATGACCGCACATAGACGTAAGCGTCTTTCACCTACCAGGCGTCCTACAAAACGGAATGTAACATTTAGATGATACACTTTCTTAAGGTAGTTATAAAATTATAATGATCAATACCAGTCAGTTCTTATTAAAAAATGGCCATTACTAACAATGCTTAATTTTGTACTTCCACTCCGCTGTCTTTTCCATCAATGTTGCAGCAAACTTGTTTACATAACGTGTGTGACGTCGATGTTCGTTTCGATCTATATTCAAAATGCAGTAATGTTAAATTGTCGTTCAAACCGTGCAGGGCGTAGTTCAATATTACAGTTTAGCTATTGTTGCATTCATACCAAACGCTGATGCTCTTTGACTTGACTGATATTGCCCGTTGTATTGTGAATCGTCAATTTTTTATTCTCCCGCCAAAAAAATGCGATATTGGTTTTTGTTTGTTTCTCTCAGTAACCGATGCCGATCCGGACTGTTCGGTCACAGCGATCAGTAGTTCTTCAATGATGGTTATGCGCAGTGGTTAGGAATCTTGGTGTCAGTTGGAATTAATATGCTATGGAGGAAAATGCGTGCATGAAATTTTAGCACAACAAATATTTTTGAAAAATTGTTTACGTGCAATGTACTGTCTCCGCGTGCGATATTTTAAAAGGTGTCTTCACGTGCGCTTCATCTCAAGATTTCACGTGCGCTTCACATATTTCTTATCAATGTTCGCGTGCGCTTCCCACCAAATTGTGCAATCAGGTGCCTGGCACCAGATTCTGACATTTTCTTGAGTGATCACTTCTCCATTGTTCTAGATTCAAATATTCCTGCTGAGCACTGCTGACTGGAGGGGTTATGAGATAGACTTGACCCTTCCCACTTTCAAATTTTTCCTGTCACCAACACAGGCATGCAGGATGGTTGAAGCTAGGATCCTGAGTTAGGGCAGTGCCAAGCATAACATCAGGACATCTGGGAGAACAAAGACTGGTAAGCACTGTAAACCCTGGTGGACCCCAGCCTGCCAAGTCAAAGTGAATGCCAAAACCCGTGCCTGCAATTGCGATGATTGCCACCTAGGCAACATGGATCTCTGGATTACGTACAAAAAAGCAAGTGCCATATCTCTCCCAACCCAAAGTGAAGCCATGGCAAGAAGCGTCTAGATTTTCATTTCTAGCATCAGCTCTTGCACCTGCTCCAGCAATGTTTGGACTCAAGTAAGAATGCTGCAACACATGCGGCCTCACACAACCATCTTTTTCAAGATAAAGGATACTGTTGTCTTGCAGACCAAGGATGTGGCTAATGTCCTGGCATGCCATTACAGCAGGTGGAGCGATGGTCACTCACCTGATGTCACATTTAGCAACCTGCAGACAGAATCTGAACATACCCCAATTTATTTTTCCACTCCTGCCTATCATCTTCACTGGTATAAGAAGGAACTCACACTCCCAGAACTGCACAGCACCCTTGCATTATCAACCTCAAAGTCTCCTGGCCCTGACTGCATCCCATTTGTCTTCCTCCAGCACATCCCAGAAACCAAATTTTCTCCGCTCCGGTCATTTTTCAATTACATCTGGCAGATGGGCTTCCCACTTCAGTGGTGTGAGGCCACTGTTGTTCCTATCCTCAAGCCAGGCAAAGTGGCCAGTGACCGTGAATCCTATCGCCCTATTGCACTTACTAACTGCCTTTGCAAGACCATGGAGAAGATGGTCATATGGCACCTTCAGAGATTCCTGGAGCTGGAAGTCTGCTTTGACCCATGCCAGAGTGGTTTGTGTTTGAATCCCTTGATGTGACTCGAAGCGACTGCCCTCACAAGTTTTCATGGAAGCCACTTCTGTGTGGCAGTTTCCCTTGATATATCCCTAGCATTTGATAGTGTCTGGCACCATGGCTTGTTACAGAAGTTGCACTCACTTGGTCTTGCTGGCTACTTGCCCCGCTTTATCCAGCAGTTCCTATCCCAACGTAAGATCTCCGTGCGTGTTGAAGGTCAGCTCTCTGATAGACATCCAATCTATGCGGGTGTGCCTTAGGGATCTGTAAGCAGCCCGGTGCTGTTCAGCATCATGATTGACGACCTATTTTGCGGATGCTCTGACATTTTATTCCTTGTATGTTGATGACGGTGCTTTTGGTTTTCTGGTCCTGACCTGCCACAGCAACAGTCTACTGTTCAGGAGGCACTTTGTGCCGTCACTGCCATGGAATGGTGGTCTCACACATGAGGGCTTCAGCTTTTGCCCAGCAAGACAAAGACTATGATATTTATTTACCCAGTAACACAAGTTTCCCTGTACCGATCTCTACATCCACAAATCTCCTATTTAATATGTGTCCACTTTCATGTTTCTTAGCCTCACATTTGACCGGAAACTAACCTGGCCTCCGCACATTGTCCGACTCAAGGAGACATGTTAATCTGACCTGCAACTCCTATCAGTCATCTCTGCATGGAGACTTAGGGCAGACTACTCAACACTTCAATGCCTGTTTACAACTCTCATCCGCCCCAAACTTGACTAAGGCTCGTTCCTGTTTGCCACAGCAACTGCATGCCACCTACGTGCCCTAGACTGCATCCAATATGCTGCTCTGCGCACTGTTTTGGTTGTCCTTCAATGTACTTGTACTTCTCACCTTGAGGTTGAGGCAAATGTTCCTCCTCTGGCTATCCGCCAAAAGATGCTACTGGCTAACTATGTATCCCCTGTCCTCACAGTAACATTGCATCCATCTGCTACTCTCCTTCACACTTACCATCCGCATATCCTCTTTGCTTCTTCCAAACTTTCTCTGTCCGTGACAGGCTGTGCTCTCTGCAAATTTCAACAAGCAGGAATTAGCTATAAGAGCATTACTTCATCACTGGCATGTCCAAAACATGTTTTCTCAGACACCCCAGCACATGCCACTCTCTTTACAAATCATAAAGCTGACCTTGATGCCTCTCTGTGGCTGGCTCTGTTCCTGAACCGAGTAAACTAACAATACGCAAACTGGACATCTATTTATTGCAATGGTACTGTCCGCCGGGGAGAGGTTGGCTGTGCTGTGTGGAGTGTCCCTTCAAACTGCTTTCTTGTCTACCAATACATAGCTCTATCTTCACTGCTGAACTTGGTGCAGTTTACCATGCCCAGATCTTTGTTGCTGGGAAACCTGGGAGATACATTAACTTCACTGACTTTCTTAGCACAGTGCGAGCTATTAAATCATACCAGACATCCTCAAACTATCTGGTTAACAGTATTCGCTTGCAAATGCCAGCTTTCCCACCTGATTCCATTGCACTTGAGTGGGTGCCTAGCCACATGGGCATAGCGGGAAAAGAGGCTGCAGACTTGCAAGAGGCATTTTGCCTGCCTCTCCCTTCAAACTTCCTACTCCCCTCTGATGATTTTGCCCAGGCCCTAGACCGGCACTACTGCGCCGCCTGGCAGCAGTAGTGAACTGCACATAGCTCACCCTACTTGTCAATCAAGCCTTCGCTAGGCTGTTCTGTGCAGGAAAATCTGGACCAACCTTCCCAGGCTGCCTTTAAATGACTCCGCATTCAGACCTGCCAACTGAGTCATAACATCATGCCATACATCACGCCATGAAAGAGTGTCCGGAGTTCTCAGCATATCAAGGAGCCCTGCGCAGCTCTTGTGCTGCCCTGAACCTTCCCTTTGTGCTGCCCACACTACTCAGCACCAAGTTCCCAACAGGAGATCTGCTGGGGTTCCTGAGCATGTGCAACCTACTTTGCGGACTTTGAGACCAAGATAGCTACCCTGTATGATTAACATGCGCCGAATGGCCAAAGAGGCTTGGCGACAGGGACATACCAAGTAACATACCAAGTAAGTAAGTCACGTTTCAACCAAAGTCTCGTTTCAACCGTGGTGCCTAGTGCATGTTTTATGTGCTGTGTCCTCACCCTTTTGTTGAAATCAACCATAAAGTAAACTTCATTGACTCTGCTTCTCCAAAAAACCTTCACCTAAACCTCTCTGTAGACTATTTGGTTGGTACAGTGCCATCTCTACCAATCCATTAGATTTCCTGTTACCATGGCAGGACAGTCCAACCTCTGGTGGCCTACATTTCAGCCAGCCAGTTGATGGAGAAGACATGGCCAGGGATCCATTACTGAAGAGCTTATGCAAACAACCGGACTCCTCTGTTTTATTTTTTTCAGCAAAAAAATCTCACTAGAGCAATCTGCAGAAGCAGATTTCTCTCAGACTAGGTGATTTTGGTGGAAACTCTTCCCCTTGTTCAGTCCTGTTACTCATCTCATGGCAATTTGAGTTCCCTGCTGTGGATAGTCACTCATTCAGGCTCATGCTCTGCCAACCATGCTGCATCTTGATGTTTGGTTCTAATCAGGTTTATATTCATTTTCCATCTCATAGAGACCCTCATTGAAGAATTTCCTCTTTGGAGATTATCCGAAGCATTCCATTTTCTCAGGGTAAGAAGAGATCTTCTACTTTGATGTTACCCATCCCTCTAGTGCTGTAAAACGTGACAGCTGACCCGGTATTTCTTGGGCAGTTTGCCACTGATGATTTGATTGAAGGGCTTGACTTGTGTAGGCTAATGAGGTCGTGTGAATAGCCCTCTAACAAATGAGATCATATGGCATGAACTCATTGATTCTGCTGCCACTTTTCCTTCACATGGCAACACAGACATCATGGAATAGTCATTAACACTTGCCCTACCAATTTTACATTTGACACCAAGATGCAAAAACAAACATGCGATTTTAGGTCCAGCCTGGAGTTACTCACCTTGGTGGCCTCAAGACTTCCCAACACCCTAGCAAAACTGGAGTGCAGAGCAGGATAGGAGGCACAAATGCCACTACAATCCAGAACTGGGAACTGCAAAGCAAGGCAAAGTAATGATGCAGAAAAAAATCTGGAAATCTGTGCTTCAGGCAACCATGTTAGTCACATCACATGTGTTGTTTGGGGTGGATGGATGATTATTCATTTTGTAGATCATTAACACTTTATTTTAGTATTTTATTATTTCTTCTTGCTTGGGCTCTATTATGTTTCTCTGCCCTTTTTTCATGGTGATAAATTTTGCATTGGTTATTTTTATCATATGCATTGAGGTTGGTTGAGACAAGGTGACCCAGGGAGAGGAGGTCCTTGTGGGATCCGCGGGACTCAAGGACCCGGGGTTTCGGGAACCCGGGGGACTTGGGAGACCAGGTGGATTTGGGGTGGTCCACTTGGATCTTTCTGGGGACCTTAGGGACACCCTTGAGACCCTTTGGGAGTCTTTTGAGAAACTGTGGGACCCTATAGAGGCCCTTCTGAATCCTGGAACCTCTGCTCTCCCCTCGCAGCGCTGGAAAACCCATTCCAAGAAAAACTTTTATGTGAGATGCTTGAGTTGAACAATTAACCATTACAGTCCGCGGATTGCTGGCGCAAGGGGCGAGGGTCGCGTTGAGGCTGGTTGAGGTGCGTCGAGATCAGTCTAAACATGTTGAGGCGCGACGAGCTGAAACTGGCCGAAATGATTCGAGGCAAACCGAGATGAGCTGAGGCGAGGGGTCTCGGTGGAGTCGGGGAGCTCGGGAAGACCCAGGGGACATGGGTCACCCTCCTGGATTCATCGGGCTCTTTTGCGACCCAAGAGACCAATGCCCCCCCCGCCCTATCCCCTTGAACAAACAGTGCAAAATCAATAATCTGAGGAGTTTTTCTGTCCGTGACAAACCTGCTCTTTCTTGTTCATGTTTCACAATATTATAAGGCTGGAGTATTTGTGCGGGAGTTTGAGTTGGTTGTTTTGTGAGTGGGCATTTTTTCTTAAGTCTGTGCTTGCTGCGCATGCACGGACCATACGCAGTTTCTGGGGTTTAAATGGATTGCGCAGCTATGAAACCTTGTGACGCGTTGCGGTTGGAGTCAATCTACTACTAAATTGTACTATAAATAAAATAGACTGCGAAGCTGTGAACATTGTGTTGCGTTGCTGCCGGAGCTGACTTAGTCCGTGTAGCCGTGAACCTTGTACCGGTTTCCACGATGCTATCTGAGCGCACTGACTTATGGACATATAACTGACAAGGTTCTGAGTTGTTTGAGGCGAGGATTTGTTTTGTTGCATCTGAGTCTTTATCTTACCTAAATTAATAGTTTGTATTTATACAACTAAACCGCATAGCTGTTATTGCCGGAGCTGTTATTGCCCGTGTAGCCACTGATCTTGTACTAATCTCGAAGATGCTACCTGTACGCACTAGGGTGCGTACATATCACACCTAATGTTCTAAAGGATTGAAAGCGGTGGTCCGTTTCGAGTAAGCGTTTTTTCTTTTGCGCACCAGCGTGCGTCTGACATTGCTAAAACTTTCACTTTTTTCTAACGTTGAAAGCGTTGTTTTGTTTTTTCCTCGCACACTTAGGCGTGCGAGCCTGCTGCAATCAATGATCGTCGAGCCCTACGGGGGAGCCTATTATGACCCACGTTGAGGCTCTGGTGGAAATGAGGCTCAAATCAAAATCACATGTGTTGTGTTAGTCTCTTACCTTTTTCTCATACCTTTGCAGCCCCAAGCAGGGCCACAGGCTAGTGGGGAGCAGCAGACTCGGGGGAAGCCAGCACAGCCATGCTTGCCAGCTTAATATTGAGAACAGCATTTCTAACACTGGTATAGGATTGGGGTGGGCAGATGATTATTTATTTTATAGATCATTAGTACTTTATTTTAGTATTTCTTCTTTCTTGGGCTCTATCATTTTTCTCTTTCCTTTTTTCATGATGATGAATTTTGCATTTGTTATTATTATATACATCAAGGTTGGATGAGAAAAGGTGACCCAGGGAAGGGGGGTTCTCGTGGGTCCCGCTAGACTTGGGGTTTTGGGAACCCGGGAGACTTGGAAGACCAGGAGGATTTGGGGGACCCACTTGGACCCTTCTGAAGCCTTTTGGGACACCCTTGAGACCCTTCGGGACCCTCTTGAGGAACTATAGGACCCACTTGAGGCCCCTCTGAATCCTGGAACCTTAGCTCCCTCCTCTCAAATCTATGTTAAACCTACTCTGTATCTACAATAAACCTACTTTGAATCTAGGTTAAACCTATTTGGTATCTGCTACTACCTATTCGGTATCTACTACTACCTATTTGCTATCTACTACTACCTATTTGGTATCTACTGTAAATCTACTCTGTAACTACGGTAAATCTACTCTGTAACTACGGTAAATCTACTATGTAACTACAGTAAATCTACTCTGTAACTACGGTAAACCTACTCTGTAACTACGGTAAACCTACTCTGTAACTATGGTAAACCTACTCACTGTGTAACTACAGTAAACCTACTCGGTAACTATGGTAAACCTTCTCAGTTACTACGGTAAACTTTCTCTGTTACTACGGTAAACCTACTCGTAATCTACATTAAACCTACTCTGAATCTACGCTTCACCTACTCTGCCATTCTTCAATTGCCCTACGGGAGAGTCTGCATCAACTTTGCGTTGGAAATCCGGTGGAAAACAAAATAAAACTACTACTACTACTACTACAGGTATAGGAACGCAAATTAGTACGCACCATTGGCTATCATATGAACAAACCATTTGCATAACAAAAAATGAATGAATAAATTATTGAAAAGCTCACTGTTCATCAGAGAACCACACAATGATGCAACTCTCCAGACACACACACACACCACTCCAGAACCACAGTGATAGGAAGGAGAAGCATGCTGTTGCTTTTCCTTAGGCACAGACACCACCCTCCCACCCAAACACACAGACACACACACACATAAAAAAAGTGGGGGGGTGAACTACCCACAAGGAGATGGCACATTTGGCAGGTCAATCCATAAGCTAAGATAGCAAATGCTACAGAAGGACCTCCCCAAACTTAAACAAACTCAAACAGAACATTGCCAAGAATCTCCGCAAGCAACCCCTTGAATGCAGCCAGGGAATCAGACTCAACCACAAAACCTGAAAGGCTGTCCCAAAGCCAAACACATTGTACTCCAAAGAATCTCCTCTTGATGTCTGCATTACATGCTGGCATCAAGAGCTTATTGGGATGGCCTCGTGTTCCCACATCAGGAGCTTTCCAAAAAATACCCCCAAGGTGGGCCCCACCATCCAACCCACGGATGATCTTCCTGTGTTTAATAAGATCCACTCTGATAAATGCATCAAACATCTAAAAACCTCCTTGCCACATCCACAGAGCAGCGGGCATCAAGAGTTTGTGCTGATGTCCTTGCATCCTACCATCCAGCAACCTTTGGAACAGAATGGACAAATCAAAACCCTCCGTGTCACAACATAGAATTCTCCAATACTTTATGAGGTCACTTCTCAGTAACCTGCCCTTGATTGAGAACTAATTGAGAGTCTTCAGCCTGCCATGGTAGCACATCTCAGACAGACCATGCACCTGTTTGGTCCACCTCCTCTGAACAGACTCAAGCAGTTTCACATCCTGAACATAACCAAGATTTCACACATAGGAGCAGTGATCAAGAATGGGTCTGACATGTGCCACAAAGACTGTGACCATAAAATTTGGGCTTCTATTCACTGTCAACCTAAGCAAATGACTTCAAAGACCAGCAGCTTGTCTTGCAACCTCTCTGACATGATCATGAAACTTAAGACCAACATATACATGAACTCCCAAATCGCCATGAACTTGGAGGAACACCAAACAAGCACCCCTAAGAGTGTAAACAACCTCCGCACCGGGACCAGTCCAACCAGCAAAATGTCTTCTGAAATGTACAACAACACACTTGCTAGGGTTCATTGACAAATTCCATGAAGATGCAGTCTGGAATACTTTGTCAAGGTCTCCCTGCAAAGCAGACACACCACCAACAACATCATGACATTGGAAAGACAAATAAATTTTATGATCATCAGCAAATGCGCCAAACTTGGATACAAGGTCATCTGTCAAAAAATTACCATAAATTAGAAAGAGGACTGGACCCAAGACTGAACCCTGTGGAACCCCACTCAGAACATCCCTCGGCTCACTATTCACTCTCACTCCATCAACGCCAACACACATGATTTGAGAATGAAGAAAACTACCAATCCACCTCAACACAACCTCAGAAACTCCAAGTGTCTGCAAATTCAGAAGCAAAATGGGATGGGAAACAACATCAAATGCCTTTGAAAAATCAAGCATGGCTATATACCACCAGACCAGCAGCAACAGACCTAACTACATCCAAATAGACTAGCAACATTTGATCCTCTGTTGATCTAGCCTTCCTAAATCCAAACTGTCTGGAAGAAAGGAGCTGGTAAGAATCAAAATAGTCCACCAGCTCAGCAGCAACAACTTCTCCATCAATTTGCAGCAAACAGAGGTAAGGCTAACTGGGCGATAGTTAAGGGGTTCTTATCTAAATTTACTTCTTAAAATTGGAATCACCAATGAACTCTTCTATGCATCAGGGAGCATTCTACTCTGCAGAGAAAGGTTAAAGATTATAAACAGAGGCTGTGTCAATTGCACAACACATTCCTTCAGCAACTTTTGGGTGGAATCCATTCATGCCCATTGCTGAACTAACATTGAGCCCCGCTAGAACGTCATGGACATTTCGAGACGTTATGGCAAACTTGCTCATTTCATCATCAAATAACTGGAAAGAAGCAAGATTGGGAAGAACATCCTCTCTATACACATCAGAGAAGGCAGATGACAGGAGCTCAGCCATCTCAAGGGGATTGTAAACTAGCTGTCCACCTGTATATGAAGTGGTCCAACCCCAAGACAACTTTTCTTCTTCCTTCATATATAAGCATGGAACAGCTTTGGGGAGTCACTATACCGTCGCATAAGGTATTCCTTGTTCTGAGATCGTCTGAACAAAGCATGATTTCAAAACTGACGGATGAGATTAAGAAAGATAACTAGTGACTCCAAAGTATTTTGATCATTTTTGCCCAACCTCCTTCATGAAATCTTGTACTTATCCCACGCATTTGCTCTCCTCACCTTCAACCTGTAGGGAGGCCTCACAGACCATGGTACCCTAGGTGAATCTCCAGCAAGAGGCACTTGTAAGTTGATCAGACTCCTTAGTATAGTGAGGAACACACTATATGCCTCACAAACACCCAGGTAAACAAATTCAAGAGGCCAATCAATTCTTGATAATGCTTTGGAAATAGGGCCGTCTTTACCCCAGTGCCAAGAATACTTCCAAGCTTGCACAAATTATAGGCGAGTGAGCACACCTTGGAAAATAGGCCAAAACAACAACATCCCCCAACACGATCTGGCTCACATGTAAAAAAGACCAGAATGTTGGCAGACAAGAGAATAGTCTGCTCTCTCACCCACTGATGCAAGCAACAAGATGCAAAGCAATCCAAAAACAGTCAACCCGTCAAGTTAACACACCAACTCATCCGACTATTTCACCAAGGGCAGGTTGAAATCCCCCAACACGACCAACACAGAAGTCACTAATCAGACTTATCAGATCAAGGTTTTTCTGATCACCATATGATGAAGGTCTATAAACAGCCAAAATCCACAAATCAAGTTGAACCAGAACAACTGCTGCTACATTTGGCAATTTCAGATATACTTCCTCATACCTCAGTGATTTTTTCAAATATATACATATACCGCGTGTTCTGGGCTCTAGATGCTTTGTCGGCAGTTGGCCCTGATGGGTTACATCCCAAGCTTCTGAAAAGTTGTGCGTGTGCACTGTTGGGACCTCTGTTAATTCTGTTCTAGAGGTCATCACTTTGTGGAGTTCTTCCAGACTTGTGGCAAGAGTCAATTGTGATTCCCCTGTTCAAGGGCAAGTCAAGGTATGATCCTCTGAATTATTGTTGTCAGTCTGACCTCTGTGTGCTGCAAGAGTTTGGAACAAATTATTGTTTCTGGTCTGATGAAGTTTTTTGCCGCAATGAGATTCTCTTCCCTCACCAGTTTGGATGGATTGAGGAAATTTTGGTCTACTGAGGATCAGCTTCTATTTCCTTATTTGGATGTTTGGGACTAGGTGGATGATGATTTTGTTGTGGATGTTGTGCTGCTCAATTTTTCTAAGACATTCAATGTGGTTTCTCATAATGTGTTGATTCACAAGCTGAGGGAGGTGGCAGTTGAGACCAGTTTTGCTTGGCTGGATTTGTTTGTTTTTGGCTTGTTGTTCTTTGAGGGTTGTTGTTGATCAGTGTAACTAGTCAAGGGAGGTGGTTAGTGGTGTACCTCAAGATTTGGTGCTGGGTCCTGTGCTATTTCTGATCTGCCTCAATTACATTACAAGTAGAGTGCTGTGTTCTTTTAAGGCATTTGCCTATGACTACAAGCTGTATCTTTGGTACAAGAGGGTGAAAGAGTCTGCAGTTGCTGGTATGTCTTGTCTGCAGTTGCATCTGGACAGAGTTGGTTCAGTTACTTTGTCATAGAAATTGAGGCTCAACTCTGAGAAGTGTGTAGTGTTATGGTTTGTTTGCGTGTTTGCCAAGTGAACTGACGAGAATCTGCTGGCTTGCTACTATTTTACTGGCATTCCATTGAAGTTTGTTTAATCCCACATGGACCTTGGTGTGGTAGTGGATGTAAACCTGGAATTCCACCATCATGTCAGAGAGGTAGTGGGAAAGGCTTCAGGATTGGCCAACAACCTGCTGAGATACACCTTTTGCTGTAGTCCTCACTTCATGGTGTCCCTCTTTGTGATGCACATCAAGCCTATCATGGATTATTGTTATTCGGTTTGGAATGTGGGTTTTCTTGGGGATTTGAGATTGCTTGAGTCTGTGCAGAGGAGATGGACAAAGAGTGTCGATGGTCTGAATGAATTGGATTACTTTTCTAGACTGAAGCAACTTTGCT
>SDVV010009040.1:0-16906 GCA_016164225.1 Gammarus roeselii
CGGACCATACGCAGTTTCTGGGGTTTACCTGGATTGCGCAGCTATAAAACCTTGTGACGCGTTGCGGTTGGAGTCAATCTACTACTAAATTGTACTATCAATAAAATAGACCGCGAAGCTGTGAACATTGTGTTGCGTTGCTGCCGGAGCTGACTTTGTTCGTGTAGTCGTGAACCTTGTACCGATTTCGACGATACTATTTGAGCGCACTGGCGTATGGACATAAAACTCATGAGGTTCTTAGGGGTTGGAGGCGAGGTTTCGTTTCGTTTCATCCAAGTATTTATCTTACCTAAATTAATATACTGTATTTAAACTACTAAACCGCGTAGCTGTGGATATTGTGTTGCGTTGCTGCCGGAGCTGACTTTGTCCGCGTAGCCGTGGACCTTGTGCCAGTTTCGACGATACTATATGTGCGCACTGGCGTGTGGACATAATAAACATGAGGTTCTGAAGAGTTGGAGGCGAGGATTCATTTCGTTTCATCTGAGTCTTTATCTTACCTGGATAAGTGAATGTATTTATACAACTAAACTGTAAATATTGTGTTGCGTTGCTGTCGGAGGTGAGTTGGCCCGTGTGGCTGCTGACCTTGTACTAATCTCGACGATGCTACCTGTACGCACTAGGGAAAATCGGTGCCAATGTGGACGCTGGCATGACTTGTTCAGAACAATAATACGCTCGCGCATTGACTGTGCAGCTGTTATTTACGGTTCAGCAGCCAAAAACACTTTCGATCCCCTCTCGACTATTGCGAACAATGCTACGCGTATCACAACCGGCACTTGGGGTGGATGGATGATTATTCATTTTTCAAATCATTAACACTTTATTTTATTATTTTATTATTTCTTCTTGCTTGGGCTCTATTGTTTTTCTCTGCCATTTTTTCATATCCCCTTAAACAATCAGTGCGAAATCAATAATCTGAGCAGTTTTTCTGCCCATGACGAACCTGCTCTTACTTTCTTTTTCACGATCCACAATATTATAATGCTGGAGTATTTGTTGCTGGAGTTCGTGTTTGTGATTTTGAGAAAGGGTATTTTTTCTTCAGTCTGTGCTTGCTCGCGCGTGCACGGACTATATGCAGTTTCTGGGGGTGATCTGGACTGCGTAGCTATAAAACCTTGTGACGCGTTGCGGTTCGAGTCTATAGACCTTGTACCAATTTCAACGATACTGACTGTGCGCACTGTCGCGCATGCATGTTATTCTTTTAGTTCTGAGTGGTTGGAGGCAGGGAATCGTCTTTTCTGAGTCTTTATCTTGCCTGAATAAAGAAATTGTACGCCGTGGCCGAGTGGTTAGCGTATCCGACTGCAGTGTCAGCCTCTGGTGCTGCATGTCGCGAGTTCGAGCCTCGGCAGGGACACGGAGGTCTTGTGGCGGGGAGATTTGGCGCCTCCCCCCTCTGTGTCCGCCTAGCTTAGTCACCCCCCTAACTAGGGGGAAACGGCTGTATGTCTATACATACTAACAATCTAATAGGCCGCGTAGCTGTGAATATTGTGTTGCGTTGCTGTCGGAGCTGACTTTGTCCGAGTAGCCGTGAACCTTGTACCAATTTCGACTATACTATCTGTGCGCACTGGCGTTTGGACATACAGCTAACTCATGAGGTTCTGAGGGGTTGGAGGCGAGGATTCGTTTCGTTTCATCTGAGTCTTTATCTTACCTAAATAAATAAATTGTATTTATACAACTAAACCGCGTAGCTGTAAATATTGTGTTGCGTTGCTGTCGGAGCTGAATTTGCCCGTGTAGCCACTGACCTTGTACTAATCTCGACGATGCTACCTGTACGCACTAGGGTGCGTACATATCACACTTCAAGTTCTAAAGGATTGGAAGCGGAGGTCCGTTTCGAGAAAGCGTTTTATCTTTGACGCACCAGCGTGCGTCTGACATTGCTAAAACTTTCACTTTTTTCTAACGTTGAAAGCGTTGTTTTGTTTTTTCCTCGCACACTTAGGCGTGCGAGCCTACTGGAATCAATGATCATCGAGCCCTACGGGGGAGCCTATTATGACTCACGTTGAGGCTCTGGTGGAAATGAGGCTCAAATCAAATCAAATCCACAACCGGCACGTTTCTTTCCACTCCCATCGAATCGCTGAACGTGCTGGCTAACGAGCTTCTACTTCCGCTCCGATGAGACAAATCAAACTACTATACAATTTTAAGACTAGGAGCCTTGTCAACAACCCAGCCCTCGACGACATCACCATAATTTCCGGTGAACGCCTCTTTGCGGCTAGGAAAAACATATGCCCATCATTTCATTACGCGTGAACAACTTATTAACCTCGCTGAACTGCAATCGTAAAGCTATTAATCCTTCATTCACACATCAAATTCTTCCAATCAACACAACAACGTGAATGATCAACCCACCGCTGGTCAACCCAGATTTGCAAATATACCCTAAAGCAACTACTACAACCAACACGAACCGACGAAATTTCTCGAGACTATTCGAGGAACAATGAGCACCGCCATATATTCATTGACTGCTCCTAAACCGTGGACAGAATGGGAGCTGCCGCTGTGTGCGGGGAAACCTCACGTGTGGTGACCCTTCTCCAATATTGCCTCTGTGTTTTCTGCAAAGCTTTACGCACTCGAATTAGCCATCTCTATTGCAAAGCAGATCGCCTCCCTATATACGTCGCATTGTCAGACAGTCTGAGTGACCTCACTCGGCTCAAAACTCTGCTCTATGAACACCCTGCTCTTTGTAAAATGCAGCACGATCTAATTACAAAGTCCGGGACGAGTCAAGTGGTCAAATTCCGCTAGATCCATAGACACGTGGGAATAAGAGGAAACGAGCTCGCAGATTCCCTTGCAAAACAGGCGTTTACCCATCAAGAACAATTTATCAATACCTTACCGAGACTGGTTCCCTATCAGCAACTCGCAGGATAAGATACCAATGGAATGTCATGTGGCAACAGAGTTAACAAAAGATGTTTTCACTTGAACCCTCTGTTTTCGAGAATGGGAGGCCAAGTTCTTCAACAGAAGAGACTTAGTGTTCATCAACCGTTTGTGCACAACACACGTGGGTAACTCACAACTACCTAATGGATGTAGATATGGGACCGGACGCGCCACCATGCCCCTGTTACCACCAGGTGAGAAACAGACCGACAGACCCTCTTAAATCCCGCGTGCAACCTACGAGCTTACTCACTGACCTAACAGCGTTATGAGCTAATCGCTTTCGGAAAATCTAGAGAACTAAATAAAGCTGTGTAAATCAGCTGCGCTTAAATCCTTCCCGTTCCAGTACGCACCAGCTTGCTATAAATCACAGTTGAAGAATTTGATTGACATAACCCTTATAAAGGTATTTGTTTTTGCGCAAGAAGGTGTGCGAACCAACCAGAATCGATAATCTTCGTGCCATACGTGGCAGCGTTCGATGACTCGCGGTGAGGCTCCTGTTGAAATTATGCTCTTATCAAATCTATTAATCAGTCATGGTTTATCGAGCCTGAGTGAAATGCTGGCAATTCATTCTCGGTGATATACAGATGCAAGCGGAAAAAAACAACGAACTACACGATGCATCTAGAATGTAATCCGTGATCTTCTAACTCAGAAATTCATTCGCAAGATCAAGAGCACAATTCACTGTTCCCATTCCCGTATACGCCTCGCTGTGACTGAGCTTGAAACCGCAAACACTCGACGGAAGACGCTCCCAATATTTCACTTACTTTCATATTTTCTTTCTTCGTATTCAAAATATTGACGCAAGTACTACATATTCCGAATCCCTCCTAATAAATACTGATTGGTACATGAAAAATAAAAAGTTGACCAAGTATATACACATCAATGGTATGTTCAGATCATGTGTGAGAGCCATTTTTACGAATTTAAATACGACGTTCATGTATGATTGTATACGGTTCGGCATAGAAAGAAAGACGTGGAATTCTGATTGTGTTGGTGACTTGTGATTTCACTGTTTTCACAGTCTCGATAGTTTCACTCTAAGTTTACCCGTTTTAAATCCATCTCCGGCATCTACAGCGTACTGGAGCTTAACCTTATCAAAATCATGTGAACAGTACAGCAAAATCTTATTCAGCAGTTAATTCATGTGATATTTTCTTATTGACGTTTGTAAATGGAAGTAACTGATGAAGGAACTATGAAAATCGTATTTCAATCAGATTGAACGAATGGCAAGAAATGTTCATTAAAACTTGAACTGAACCATCAGCCGTAGATCCACCGACGATAAAAGACATGCAGTGGCGGAACAAGATTCGTTACATAGTATAGATTCACACTTATTTTAATGGCCACTCGTCTTTGTAAATTAAAACAAGGCGAAGACTAGATTTAATTCGACTGTTAAGATGCAAAGTCCTGATATAATAACGCGACGAAAATCCATATCCAGTTGAATTCCGTATAGATGAGGTATCGTTTATTTTTTCGTAATAGGCGAACCATAAACTTATTTTGTTCCCTACCTGTTGTAATTATGTATAAACTGCTCCTCTTCTCACCATTCTCCCTTCTCCCCTCAGGCGACCCGTGTGATCAGTGGTCAGAATCGTCGGTTGAGCAGGCGCTAGGGCACCTGTCTTGCTGGCAGCGCCTGCCCGCCTGCCCCTGCCGACTGCCGCCTAACCTCGCCTACCGTCCTCTCCTCTGGGACCAACACACTAACGCCACTTTCAGGTCAGGGGACACTGCCTATGCAAGGGGTACACTGCTGTAAAGGTGGATCACTGGTGAGGTAGATTACTCTAGAGGTAAATTGCAGTGAAGGTAGATTGCCTTTGTTTGGATGTATTGTCTTTGGTTAAGTGGATTTATTGCAGTAAAGGTTTATTGTGCAGAGGTAAACTGCAGTAGATTTTGATTTGAGACTCATTTCCACCGGAGCCTCAACGGACTGTAGTAGAGGTAGTTTGTCTTTGTTTAAATGTATTGTCTTTGGTTAAGTGTATCGAATGCAGTAAAGGTTGATTTTGGTTGAGGTAGACTGCAGTAGAGGAAGATTGTCTTTTCCTTGGATGTATTGTCTTTGAGTAAGTGTATCGATTGCAGTAAAGATTGATTGTGGTAGAGGTAGACTGCAATAGAGGTATGTCTTAGTTTGGATGAGTTGTTTTTTGGGTAAGTGTATCGTTTGCTGTAAAGTTGGTTGTGGTAGAGGTAGGTGGTCTTACTTTGGATGTATTGTCTTTGGGTAAGTGTATCGGCTTTCTTGAAGTGTATCATCACTGTTCAGTTGTATCATCTTTGTTCAGTTGTATCGTCTCTGTTTATGCGCATCGTCTGATTTGAGGTGTATCGTCTGTTTAGGTGTTTAGTCTGTTTAGGTGTTTAGTCTGTTTAGGTGTTTAGTCTGTTTAGGTGTTTAGTCTGTTTAGGTGTATCGTCTGTTAAAGTGTATCGTCTGTTAAAGTGTATCGTCTGTTTTTGTGTATCGTCTGTTTAGGTGTATTGTCTGTTTAGGTGTATCGTCTATGTTTAGGTGTAATCTCTATGTTTAGGTGTATCGTCCATGTTTAGGTGTATCGTCTCTGTTTAGGTGTATCGTCTGTTTAGGTGTATCGTCTCTGTTTAGGTGTATCGTCTCTGTTTAGGTGTATCGTCTCAGCTTAGGTGTATCGTTTCTGTTTGGGTGTATCGTCTGTTTGGGTGTATCGTCTGTTTGGGTGTATCGTCTCTGTTTGGGTGTATAGTCTCTGTTTCGGTGTATCGTCTGTTAAAGTGTATCGTCTGTTAAAGTGTATCGTCTGTTTAGGTGTATCGTTTGTTCGGGTGTATCGTCTCTGTTTCGGTGTATCGTCTGTTAAAGTGTATCGTCTGTCAAAGTGTATCGTCTGTTTAGGTGTATCGTCTGTTTAGGTGTATCGTCTGTTTATGGGTATTGTCTATGTTTAGGTGTATCGTCTCTGTTTAGGTGAATCGTTTCTGTTTAGGTGTATTGTCTCAGCTTAGGTGTATCGTTTCTGTTTGGATGCATCGTCTGTCTAGATGTATCGCGTCTGTTTAAATGTCTCGTCTCTGCTTAGGTTTATCTTCTCTGTTTAGGTTTATCCTCTTTAGGTAGGTCGTCTCAGTTCAAGTGTATCGTCTCTGTTCGTGTGTACCGTCCCGGCTTCAGTTTATCGTCTCTGTTTATGGAAAATCGTCGCTGTTTATGTATATCGTCTCGGCTTAGGTGTACCATCTCTGTACATGTGTATTGGCTCTTCAGGTGTATTGTCTCCGTATCGGCGTGTCGTCTTTTTTATGTATATTCTCTGTTTAAGTATGTTATCTCTGTTCAAGTGTGTCGTCTCGGTTTAAGTGTATCGTCTCTTTAGGCGTATCATTTCTTTGGGCGTATCTTCTCGGTTTAGGTGTTTCGAATCTGTGTAGGCGTACCGGCTGATATGTGGGTGGTATCTTCTCTGTTTATGAGTATCGTCTCTGTTTAGGTACATCGTTTATTTTTTAGGTGCTCTGCTTAGGGGCATCGTCTCTGTTTCGGTGCATCGTCTCTGTTTAGGTGTAGTGTCTCTGTTTAGGTGCATCGTTTCTGTTTTAGGGGCTCTGAGGGGCATCGTCTCCGTTTCGATGCATCGTCTCTGTTTAGGTGTAATGTCTCTGTTTAGGTATATCTTTAGAAAGCAAACTTAATGATTGTGTTCCATCAATTACGATAAGAAACCCCAGCAACCACCACAATTACTAACTCCACTATTGTTTCTCTCGAGATTAATTTATGAACACTTATTTTTTAGAAATGCTCCTCATCTTCTATTTACGAACAAATTTTATTGCTAGTGGCCGAGGGCTCAGAGGTTGGGAAGAAGTCTGGTCATGCCCTCCTCTCTCCCACCCCCCACAAAAGTGATGTAACCCCAGCACACCGTTATCGTTTGCTATAGCTCAACGTGATAGGCAAATTGTAACTCGATTCATTTTCTTCGCCAGATGGCGGTCGGTGTCTGCCTCTCGCGAGCATGTGGAGGTGTACCTGCCTGGGGCGACAGAGTGCATCAGGAGCGTCGCAATGCAGCCTCCTCTGGCCACATTAGCGGCCCAGACTTGCTGCTATGACAGGTGGCTAATGAAGTGTTTTGCTCAAGAATATCAGGGGACATGGGTGAAGGTTAGACTTGCTGCAACGACAGGTGGGCGATACACTGTACTTTCTTTATCCCGGAGGTTCACTGCTACTAACATATTTTAATTATGGGGGAGGGGTTAATCCACTGCTACTAACATATTTTGATTGGAACGCAACCTTGACCTCCTCTACAATTATAGCGATTTGAGCATACCTTGAGCCAAAACACTCCCAGAAACGGCCCAATAACTTACCGATGGCTTATTGCAGCCCAAGTTCTGATAAGACGTTCTGTACGAACAGGACATGACCGACTTCAACGCGCTTGAATTCCCTGTCACTTGAATTGTATCTAATGAATTGCTCTACTCTGTACTATCAGGGTACATGGGATGAAGGTCAGACATGCTTTTACGACAGTAAGCTGATTAAGTTTTATACTATTGAATATTGAGGCCATATGGTGAAGGCCAGGTAGGATATTATTTTATCGTCCGCTTCAACTATAATAGTTTTTGAGATATTTATTTCATATTTAGCTTAAATATCTTGAATATCACCATCTTCCGAGACTATAATTCCTACATATTTGAATAACTTGTTACGCAAAAGTACAAACTGAATGATTATAGTGGATATTAATAAAAAAAACATGTACCAGTGCCTTCTTTTAAAGTATCGTAGCGGCCATTAGATGCCACGCTTGATTTGTCGTCGAGTCATCTGTCAACGGTGTAGCTAAATGATCGCTGCAAATAACTACATCTACGTTCTTTACCTAAATAGATGTTAATTCTAACTACCTATAGTTCTACGTACTAAACTTGCTAGTCTAGAGGGGGTCTTAGCTAAGTTAGGGCTTATCACTGGTATTCTCCGGGTGACATTCTTGTTGATTGTTCTATTCGTATGCCCTACTACGGAACAGCACGCCCAACCTCCGTACGATTACTAGTCACTCTGGCCTGTCTTTTCTCACACCGTGGAAAACACCGACCCCCTAAAATCGTCCCCTGGCGGTTTCGGCCTTCACTTCTCACTTACTTGTGTCCACTCGGAGATTTACTGAAAACATACTTGGCAATAACTTGGCTAATTTACAATATCAATTTTTACAGAAAATCACATACAGTGATTCAACTTCAACGTTATTTATGGTATTACTTAACAACCTTATTTACATGCCTAGTGGACGATCCGAAAGCAAGCAATCGGACACAGATAGCAGGACAGACTGAAGGAGGAGGGGGTAGTTCTTCCCTCCTCACCTCCAAGCTTTGCGTAGAGGCAGTATCGTAACCAATGACGGACAACTAACTGAGTTTGAAATAACCACGCATACTGTTCTTCGCGTCTAAGCTCCATAGTTTCCAAGGTATAAAATCTCTTTTTTTTGCTTTATCAAAACAAGAGCCGGTCACCGCTCTAAGCCGAGTATCGCTTAGAGACCGACTATCGTCTCGTAAAGGTTAAAGTTTCCAACTTAATTGGAGAGATCGACTATCACTCTTTAGAGCGAGAGCAATAGGGCACCTCAGAAGAATACCCCCTGGGGGTATCTCAGGCTCACCCGCCTTTTCGCGGCGTCCTCGTTAACCACCAAATTTTATTTGTCCCTCTGTGTAAATATATTTTGATATAAAAGATCCCTTCACCGTCTCTCTCTTTCTGTTTGTAGCTACACCCCCCATGGTGCACAAAGAGGTGAGCCCCCCCACTGACACCGGTGTTAGTGAATTTAGAATAAAAAACAATTGAACTTGGAAAAAGCAAGTAGAACTTGTTTCAAAGAAAGTTGATAAAAACAAAAATATTAAAAAAAATATATAGATTTAAGAGTAATTTTATGAGTAAATTTAAGGATTAAATTAGTGTATATATTCGTATATACAATAGAAAGAAATGTGAAGTAGGCCCCATCTTCCGTACCTAGAACCCCAGGTAGAATCCGGGGTTCAAATAATTAGCAATACCATGCCCTATCGGAGATGGGCTGACGGCCCCTTCAGAGCGTCGCACTCAAACCTGTCTGCGAGAATATACGACGAACCCCTCATAAGTTCCTAATCGACAGAAGACCTGACTCAGGTCTTAAGCATGACACAAATGAACGCTTCTCGAAGCTGGACGCGAATATAATCGGAATGCAGAATGCCCTGGGCAACATAAGCAGAATGATGGGCCTTCCCGAGCTGGAGACTGAGGACTGCTCGACGCTTTCCAGTAAAGTCAGTGAACGCCTCACTAAACTTGAGAACCTTTTTGCAACTATGAATACCCGACTGGATGAGCTGATGAAGAGGATAGAGGCCAGGGAACCCGTAACATGTTCGTGTGCTTCCACCTCTGAACTCTCTGATAACATCGCTCTCCGCCCAACCGAAACTCATAACGCCCGAACACCAAGAAACGTAAAAAGACGACAATACACTCGATTTGATGACCACAATCTATTCAACAACAGCCCTAAATTCCCCGAACACTTGAAAAGGACATTCGATGTCAATGACAGACCGGATATTTGCCCATATAAACTACGAACAGAACTGGGCTCCATGACTACCCGTCAAATTCTCAACATCACCGCCAGCGGTGACGAGAGCTCCACCATTGAAGTAGACACAAAACTTCAAAGTGACACTATACTCTCCAAAAAAATAATATGCAAAAAGCCTCGCAAAATCATATCACACCCAACTTTTTCCATAAGTTCAGGCCTGATTTACATCGAGGGTCTTCCGAGTGACGAAGCCGACGAGTTCATTACCGGACTCGTCCAATACTAGGAATGTATAGTTGAAGCGAAAATCGCACCAAAAATCAAATCAAAAATAAACACCACCACGGCCCTTCTGCTTAAATTCATTTGCCTCAACCCACCTAACTACATAGACATACCTTTTTTTGACGCCAAAACCAAGGTTACACCCTTCGAAAGACGTCCGATGCGATGCTGTAAATACCAGAAATACGTACGCACGAGCAGAGATTGCCACTGTAAGCAAAGATGCTCACACTGCTCCCAAGACGACCACGATAAACGGGATGATCTCTTGTCGTGCCCATCCGAAAAATCTCACTGCTTTTACTGCAAAGAAACGGCCAGCCTACGGGACATGGAGACTACCCCCAGAACAAGACTGAGAGGGAGATCCAGCAATACCAAACGGAGCTAAAAGTCGGGCGACTAGAGGCTGCGGCCGCGATTCACTCCCCCCAGGCTGACCCTCCCACCCAGGAGAGAAAATCAGCATCATTTCCTACCCACTTCCTCATATAGCTTGTTGATAGCGGTGCAAACATAGTTGCTCCCTCAATGAACCCATTCAATATGATGAACTTGATCTTTAAAACAACTGGGAGGCAGACTGATAAACATAAACCGACAGGGAAAGAAGTATCTGGCCCAAGTCGTAAATATCTAGCAAAGCAACTCTATACAACAGGTTACAAAATAGACAAACACAAAGTAGCTCAAAATACATCCGTTCTTCAACGTTACAAGACGAATTGTATACACTTCCAACTACACTCCCAAAACTGACCTGAGCGCTTTTGCAGCAGGTTTAGCCAAGGATTAGAGTCACCAACGTTTCTCTATCAAAGTGGATCAAACCACGGAACGCCCACACCACCGCATATCAAATCACTTTCCCAGGACGCGACACTCCCAAATTCATAGTAATCCCGGGCGAACAGGGGAAAACAAAAACTCACCCAGTGGCGATATGGCCTGCAATGTGCAAAAAATACCTGGAATACAGCCACGCTATCAAATACTGCCAGCCACACATATCCTAACACTTTGAAAGGTGCGCCGGCGAGCATGACCGAAAGGACTGCACAGCCCGCCAGCCTGAATGTTACCACTGCCGATGCCTCCACGAGCCAGGCGACCGCGACTTCCCAAAGTACATGGACCAAAAAGCAATGACAATCATAAAAAACGACCGCAGAGTCTCACGAAAACAAGCCATCCAAATCTTTTACGATGAAAACCTAAACTGCCGTAATTTAAATTACGCCAAAGCAGTTAAATCTACAAATAAGATACCCTCCCTCAGACGACACTCATGTACCGTCAACACAACCTATTACCATGACCCCAACACCTCTCTCCTGTACTAACATGACCACAACCAGCCCAGCGACCGCCCTCGTAATAGAGGCCGGCGCCCCAAGCAATGAATCCACCAGTGCCCAGGAGAGCACTGCGATAGATGCTGCCCCAGTGGACAACGAAGAGAGGTCCACTAACACGAAAACCAATAGGCAAAGGAACGAAGATTCCTCCGACGACGACCGCGGGGTACACGACGCCCTCTCGCCATGAAGCAAGAAGATTAGCAACATCCCCCGAACCACGGCTCGCTTTGATCAGTGCGTTGAACGACTACTGACCGTCTTGACTGCGACCACACCCCGCGAAAACCAGAGTGAGGTATACAACCATCAGCGAACATGCCCAACATCAAAGCATCTCACAAGTGAGAAAGACCATCACCTGCGCGAGGACGCGTTGAAAATCTACAACGAAGGACTGATACCCGAAACCACTGATCGACCATGCACCGCACTCGACTCAAATATTCCAATGACTACTACTCAGCCCATCATAAAGTTCAAAAACACTCCATTGAAGAGGAACGCGCTCGCTCAAAAAGCAAACACAAAGATCGTACTCCCTCGTCTTCCCCCTCCTACAAGAGCGCTCACTGCCGAGAACACAGTGAGTCTAGGAGATCATGTTCTACAGAAAGCGGATGCTCTTGCGAACGCTCTCGAACAGTACACCTGCGCCTCATAGACACAAACACCACGAAAGCTCCTACAAACCACGCAACCGCTCCAGACCATCAAGATCTGAGCGTGAAACATCCGAAATGAACAACAGTACAATATTTCAGTGGAATTGTCAGGGACTTGAAAGCAAGAAAGATGAATTTTTATCGCTGATCTCCACCCATAAACCTTTGGTGGTAGGCCTCCAGGAGATCAAACTCCGTGACACAGCCACATTCACAATCCCTCAATATGTTATATACCTACGCGAAGGTCACCATGGTGTGACTGCACACGGCGGAGTAGCACTTATGATCTAGCAAAGCATACCTCATTACCTCCTCCCTCTGAGAACAGAACTCCAAGCTGTCGCAGTGAAGATATGTGTCTCAAGACCAATTACAGTGGTATCTATCTACTCGTCACGAAACCACAACCTCACGGAGGCACAAATGACCGATCTGCTTAACCAACTGCACCATCCCGTACTCCTTCTTGGAGACTTCAACGGCTACCACGAAGTGTGGGGATGCGTGAGAACAGACCCCAGGGGAGTGATAATGTCCAACACCATAGACACTCACAACCTGGTCCTTCTCAACGACGGACAACCCACTCAGATCGCCCTCAAAAGTGAAACCGCTATCGATTTATCAATCTGTTCTCGCACTTTAGCTCTCCAACTTGTTTGGGGAGTCCTGCCTTCAACACATGACAGTGATCACAACCCAGTAATCGTATCGCTCTTTACTAACCGACCTAACAATCCCGACGCACAAAAACTTCGATTCAACCAGCTGGGAGGAATACTCGACACATATCACATGGGACGATGTGGAGGGCCTTCCAGAAGACACTTCAGAGCGCAACTTGTCATACATTTTACGAGAAATTCCTAAGTGCAGCTGTTGCATGCATTCCCCAATATTTACCTTCAACCTTTTTTCCCAAAACCTTGGTGGTGCCCGGAGATAAAAGAAGCCAAGAATCGACGTGACAGGATGTGAGAGGCCTCCCGCCGCGCACGTTCCCCCAGGAACCGAGTAGCCGCAAACTTAGCGTGGAGGAGAAGCGAGAAAGCTGCACCCAATTAGTTAACAAAGTCAATCGAAACGCCCCTTTTTCCTGAGTGGGGGAAAAAATCAGACTTACCCTAGGTCGCCCCGAACGACCTATCCACATATTGTCAGACGGAGACACTTAATAATCTTCATACGCGGACATCGCGGACAAACTAGGTCAGACTTCCAGCCAAATATCGCAATCAACAATTATACGGCTCCTCTCCTATCCTAAGAGAAAGCGAGCATATTTCGTAAATGAAGAATTCTACAACAAACCTTTCTTCCTCCATGAACTGAAGTATGCTATCGACCACCGGCCTTTATGAAGTGGTGTAAAAATATCAATACAAATGATGTCATTGATGAACCCCTTATAATGTACTAACGAAAAGCACAGAGACAATGATATGTTTTGATAGCTACGCATTAATCTTTATTTTCAGCACGAGATTATTCCTTTATGCAAAAGCGTGCGCATATACCCCCAAAAAAAATCGATGAGGTTAATATTTGCGCACACAATAGAGTGCAAACCTATCAGAATGTATGACATTTTGCGCCCCACGGAGGAGCTCAATGTGCTCGCGTCGGAGCTCCGGTGGAGACTGGCTCCCTAATTTTGATCTTGATTGTCAATTTGATGGAAAGTTTGATTAGTGACAAAATAACAGAATTATTAGAAACGATCATACTGATTGGTACTCTCAGCACGGCTTCAGACACGATTGTTCTCGTGTCCGAAGCCGTGAAATCCTCAGTCAAATCAGAACCAGAGTCGCCGCTAATTAGGTTCCGGATGTTGCACATTTCGGAAACGGTGTCCAGCACAAGTGCCGGTGTGGAAATTAAAATATGAAATCTGGCATTTACACCAATACAGTTAATACAAGCATGACATTGGCACTACCACTGTTTGAATGGTGCCCGGCATTGGTACTTGCACATTACAAAACGTTATCCAGCAAAGATACCGGTCAGCATCGGCCTAACTAGGACGAACCAGAGACGTTCACAAATCAACATCATGGGTTGGTGGCTCTCTCTTGAGATGCTGATTTGGGTGCTTCTAGTATCATCGTTAAATGTTGTCTCTCCCCCCTAAAGCTACTGGTTCACGGGTCGCACGGGGTCACGATCCAACCGGAGGGGTGAACACCCTGTTTCCTTTCGGACCCCTCTGCTCTTCGCTTTCCACTATCTCTCCTTCTCTACCCCTTCCTGGTTATGCTTTCACCTTGGTTACTCCTTTTACCTCGTTTGTTTTGTTGAAGCTGCATTAACTTATCTCTCTTCTTCTCTTGAGAACGTTCCCCCATAGTTTTTTATTTTATTTATTATAGATATCTATATTTTTTCCAAGTTTAGTTTCTGTTTGCTTTTACTTTTTTTTTCTAAGTTTAGTTTCTGTTCACTTTTACTTTTTTTTCAATCTATTTTTGTGTTCTCTTGAATCTATACTCACCAACTATCAAGGTGGCCAAAGTAACAAAGTTGACGACGGATAACGCTGTAAATGATGACTGCATTAGGCCTCTGCGATGTGGTGGACGGGGGGGTGGGACAACCTTCAGCGAACCCGTTGCTGGGGTAGAGCTGTTGGAAGGTCTTGCTTAACCGTCGGAATACTGTGTTGCAGGGGAAACGAACCTCACATAGCTCACAAGTGGTGCTCGTCGAAAGAGACAGAAAACACTTGCTATATGCGCTTCGAGGTGGGCGTGGGCATGTTGAGGGGGCTCCTCGTAACTCATGGATTCTCTTATTGAAATTCAGCAAATGTTGACGACCCAGACTTCTCCATTGAACAACTCTTCTGAACAACGGCTATTACAACAACAACAAAAACGGTTATCGCAAGATAATGACGTATCAGCGTCACCATCTGGTGGATGCTCTTCAACACCGCTATCACCCGGCGGTCGCGCCCAAATAGTGGACGTAAACCCCCTCCATCCCAGGCTGCCTGATGGAAAGATGATTAGTCAACAGCAGCCTTCCCCCACTTCTGGTGGGGTGGACTTTGGAAAGAAGAGACACGACCGTAACGCGGGTGCGGTACATGCTGCTTCCGGACGAAAGCCCGAGAGAAGCCGCCGCAATCGTGAAAGACCCCATGAACGATACGTTGAAAATCCGAAAATATGCGAAAATCTCTTTCAAAATAAAAACTACACTAAGTTCTTCACCGTCAAGGCAATCTCGGGAGAGAATCTGTCCGATACTAATACAATTCAAGCTAATCGACAACTCCGCGCTGCTCTGGGAGGACCCCCGAAGCTCATCAATGAGCTTAAGAGTGGCTCCCTCCTTGTAGAGGTGAAGGATGAGGAGCAAAGTAGGAACATTCAGAACCTAAAACAACTAAATAATATACCTGTAAAAGTTGATGAGCACCCTACTCTCAACACGATACAAGGAATTATATATTTTAAAAACAGACCAAACCACTCCGACGACGATATTCTTACTGAACTCTGAGATCAGCAAGTCACGAAGATCTACAGAGTGAAACGACGGCGGAGCAGAGTAGAGGGAGTACACTGGTGTCTACATCCTCGCATTCAAGCTCTGTTCTCTGCCTTCTGATGTCCACATTGGCTGGACACAATGCTCGGTTCGAGAATACCTCCCTAATCCCAGACGCTGCTACAACTGCCAAAAGTTTGGTCATGGAAGTGATGCCTGCCGATTGAGGAACATAAAAAGTACTTGCTTCCGCTGTGGTGAGGATGCACATGGCCACAATTGTGACAGACCTGCTAATTGCGCCAACTGTTCAGAGGACCGTCCTGCGTCATCACGCAAATGCTTCTATTACAGACGCGAAAAGGAGATACTCGCTGTTCAAGCTAGAGAACGCCTTTCCTACCCCGAAGCCAAGAGACAAGTAACCGCCAAATTTATCCGCCCGCTTACTAGCTTTGCTGCAGTGACAGCGGGAACACCTGTAACCAGGATTCCTTCTAACCTACAACACGATACCCTTTATCCTCCTCGAAATCGAGGAAGCCCACGACGACAGTCATTTGCACTGTCCGGAAACTTGGAAATTCCGCTGGAAATACCTTCCCTCACTCCCACTCCGCCTCGTCCATTACTTGCTAATCGACGTGCAATGGGAGTCCCAGACCTGAATCTGGACGACGACCTGCCTTTATTGGAGGCAGCTCCACGTAAAGAAACGCTGCCATCTCACCGCGCTCCTCACCAGCCACACAAGACGAAAGCCCGAGATCTATCACCATCGTTTAAACCCGCCTTACTCCAAGCCCAACCAAGATTACCCTTGGTACCCTCGCAGCATAGCCAGATTACTGCTCAACCCAGATGTCATTCGGGTGCCTTTATTAGGGTACCAAATGCCCCTCTGCCTCGCTTAGCTGCTCCAGATTTTGATCCTAAGGGTTATACGCCGAGCACAGTATTGAGTGATACCCACCTTACCTCATCATCGCCTCGGGTCGGAGAAACTCGCTTGCCGCTTAACAGCGCTAAGCGCACTGGCCCCGACCTGGACGATGATGACACAAACGCAGATGATCCTTCGTTTACTCCTAGCCAAAAGAGAAGCTCCAGCGAGGAATTTGTGTCTTAACGCTCCCGTGCCACATAATAACTGAGAACCCCCTATATAGTACAGGCTGGTCCCCAGTTTGTGCTGGGACCTTAAACCGCACGTTTGCTTGCATTATCTATATTAATCTAAATTAAAGTAAACTCGGTAAAGCCGGTCAAGAGGCCTCTAAAGGTAACTCCCTGGCCCCTGGCGCGAACCAGGGGGCCGATGGGGAGCCGAAAGAAACTCCACTCGGGAGGGACCAGCATCCCCTCCAGAACACCAAAGACCAAGATTCCATCTGTCAAGAACATCAGCCTCGCCAAGATGACCAGCACCACCTCGACGGACGACGACCGGAGAGACAGCCGCATCGACGAGTTGACCAAGAACGTCCAGGAA